>JARACY010001575.1:0-55567 GCA_029255725.1 Scrobipalpa atriplicella
TATATATGTTTCCGCCCATTTCGCGGGGCTAGGCCGCGGGCGGGTAGCGGGGGGTTGTGCGGGGGGACCCCGCGCGCGTTGCCAGTGCTTTGATCGAGCTATTTCTCATTTATTAGAACAGTTTTAATTACAATATCTGTTTAGAAACTAATAATAAACTAATAGGAGTCTAATTAGCATGAATTCCAATAAGAAAAAAATATTTCTCAAATTTGATTTTCGTAATTTGAAAGTGATTTCGACTATGCCGAAATTTGAGAAATACTTTATTTTTATTACATAATTTACTTGTAAGTAGGCAGAAAATGAGATTCTATAACTTTGGTACAATTTCAGAATGTTTCAGCCAGTGCAAGGGCGTTTTTGAAATTTGCAAATCTTGATACAAACAATGGTGTTATTCTGTTTACATTCATTCTAGGTTCTAAATTAGTTTTCTAACTGACACAGTTTAGGTTTAGTCTGATCTAGGTCTTAATACAATATATTTTATGTAGGCTGAAGGCCATATCTTATAGGTAAACTAATATTTGTACTTAACAGTATTCAGTCTTAAATTACTTGGGAACTGTACCTAACTGGGCCATAAAAATTACATATTATGTTATTGATAATACAATAAAGCTATTCGACAAGACTTAATTACCGTAGCGTAATAGAAATCAATAAATGAGAAATAATAATAAGTCTGGATAGGCGTGATGCGCTGGACTACACTTGCGCGTGTTGCGCTTAGTGAAAAAGTGAAGAGATACCTAGACCTCTTTGGGCTATACAAAATAGTATGCAAAATGTAATTATTTTTAGGTTCCTACGTGAATGTTTAACGACAAGTAAGTATAAAACGTGAAATAATAATAACTAAGGTTTAATCCAGTAAAACAATGAAAATGACTTATTTTATAAAAGTAGGTGGGATAATTATTAAAACTTAACCTAATAATAATAAAACTTAACCTATTAACAATCAATCGTCGTTATGGGCTGTATGCCTTTATTTACAATCATTAAACTTAAAAATAAACTAAAATGTAACATAAAACATAAAGAAATGGGCTGCTCGCCATTGTTTTAGGGAAAAATAAAGTAGGTAAATGGTATTAAAAACTTTATTATTTTACAAAATTATTTTTTATTTCTATTTACATCTTATAACTAGCTTAACCTACGCCGGTCGGTATCGACGGTACGTGTCGATCTTTAACACTTCTGTTTCCTAATTGTGACACAATTGAATTTTTGTCACTGATTTAACACCAACTAGCTCAGAAGGACACAGATATACAAATGATTTGTTTCCCGGTAGTCCTAAGCGGAGCTTTAATATATCTAATATATCTCCTAATAGCGATTAAAGTGGGGCCAAATTCGCATGATATAAGCTTGTTTACAATAGATATGCGACTGTTTCTACAGCTGATATACAACTAATAATAGCTGTATATCGAAAATTTTGCTAGTTGGGGTGTTACTGAATATACTAAAATCACCTTATGTATGCCTATAAAATTTGAAGAGTTCCGTCAATTCCTCATGGATCCCATCATCATAATTGGATTTTTATAAAAACGGGACCAATCTGCAAGTATGCCCTTTCAAATAAAAAAAATATTTTCCAGATCGGTTAATAAATGACGGAGTTATGAGGTAACAAACATAAAAAATAATAATAATAATAAAACATACAACCGAATTGAGAACCTCCTCCTTTGTTTTGGAGTCGTTTAATAATAAAAAAAGGTATATGCATCGAGAAATGGGTGAATCTACCCATGAAACTGAACAACTTTCCCTAAGGGACATAGGTCGAATAACGCGACGAATAATATAATAATACAACATAAATACATCGAATGCAGACGCTTCCTGAAGCAGCCATTTCTTTCATGCTGGACTGGGAGTGGTAGAAAAACATAGAGTCCAATACGGAATCTCGACGCACGCAATCTCGAAAGCACTTTTACGTCAAAAAATTAACTGAATCTCGACGCACGGTGTATTGCAATTTCAGGTGATGGGCTGACAACCCGTGACTATAGCAATATACGCAATCATCTGTAATAACCCTTAAAACTTGTGAAACGTGGCGAAACGACCTTTGTTAAGGTAGTTTTTGCTCTGCCTACCCCAAGGGATAAAGGCGTGATTATATGTATGTATGTTTGAAGCAGCCGTGCCCGGTGTGTATCTGGTACACCAAGTAGTCGGGTTCTACCCAGGTAAGACTGAGCCTCACCGCCACATCCGGGAAGAAGCGAAACAATCGCGACCGTCCTCCTATCTATCTTACCAAAGTGTAACGACATCCGCCCTAACGGCGCTCTTTAATTGCTTGCGCTCCTGGGGGCCAGTTGGACTCCCTCGTCCACAACGCGTCCCGCTCGAAGAACCTCCAGGGTCGGCTGGCAAGACACCGCCCAGCACAGGTAACGCCGCGGTGCTGCACGACCTGTTGTAGGCCTTCGTCAACAACACCAGTGCTGACCGCTGAGATCTTAACAGCGTTCGACGGACCCGAAGTTGGATGAACGTCGGTACCATACGGCGGCAGCGTAACACAAGACAGTCACGTAGGTTCCTGCGTAAAGCAGCCTAAGTGCCGGGAATCGAATACCCCATCCAGTTCACACCGGCAAGCAATGCTGCTCGAAGCTGTTTGAAAATGCATTTAGTTCGTCATAATTACCACGAAGTAGTAAAATGCACCGCGCGATGTAATAATTTTTTAATGAATAATTATGAGTAGAAAATAAAGTTCCACGAGGTGTAAACAAAAAGTACTACGTTTTTTTTTTTTTTTTAAATATTTTCTGCTAACAAACCAAACAACTTTTCTAAAGCACAAAAACTTCCTTACAAAAATGCTCACCTCAGTGAGCACAGATTTTTATAATTTTAGTGGAGACGAAAATTTCAATTTTGTGTGGAGGAAGATAAAATTTATAATTTTGTACTTTGGGAAAGTTGGTTTGTTATTATCATTAGTAAAACATGTTGTGGTTTAACGGAACGCAGTAATTTTTTTTAACACACTGTATAGGGTGTAAGGGACAGCGTTCATACCAGAAACTAATAGGGGTGACTCAGTCAACGAAACTATACACTTTTCATCAAGAAATCATTTCAGAAACTGATTTTTTTTTATTTGCTTTTCCATACAAATTGTCTGATCAAGGTGGTACAAAAAGTATAGGAAAATTAAAAGAAAGTCATTTCCTGAAAATAAAATCCTGGGGCAAAGTTGTTCAGTTTTGTTCACCGAACAACCTCTATCAGTTTCTGTAATCTGTCCCTTACACCTTATTGTAATTATAACACTGTAAAAGAAATAATAATAACTTGTCAGACGTGGCGGAATGACCTTTGTTTTGGTAGTTTTTGCTCTGCCTACCCCATTAGGGATAAAGGCGTGATTTTATGTGTGTATGTATGTAAAAGAAATAATTAAAAATCGTTCAAAAGCTTTGTTAGTGTACTTACTTGAATAGACCGCATCTTGCAGATAAATTGTCACAAAAGGTAGAAGGAAGAGCAAAGTGAACATGTTGGTTATTCCGCGGTTAAGTAGAATGTAATGGAAGTTCTATAATGTCTTCCTTTTGCAATAAGTAATTATAATTATGAATAAAACAGCTCATAAAATTTAAATTTAAAAATTATAATAAAAAGGTTCGATCATTATATAATTATGAAACACGTGTATAATAATAATTTAGTGAACGTGCCCATTTATTACCTACTTTATTTTTCTACTTTTTCTTCCATGCTGGGCTGGGGCTGGGAGTGATAGAAAAACATAGAATGTGCCAGCTGCATCTCCTCCCGGGCATGCTGTAAAAACCAGCTAAGGGATTCGAGTGTTTTAATGTATTGCAATTTAGGCGATGGGCTGACAAACTGTCACTATAGCAATACACAATGACCATCTGAGATAGCCGAAGGAGTCTGTACCTTTCTCTTGAAGGAGAAGGGTATCTTTGACTCCACGTGTCTCAATATTAGACTCTCCCTTATCTAATTTATCAATAATTTACGTGACATTGGCAGAATTGTGACTACACAAAAGCCATTAATTAAGAATTGAGATAGCCGAAGAAGCCGAAGGCGAAGCCCAACCACCCGAAGACATCCGAGATGGTCAACGCCGCTATCAAGGAGCTGAAGGAACGCAGCGGATCGAGCCTGCGCGCTATCAAGAAATACATCGCCGCCCAGTACAAGGTCGACGCCGAGAAGCTGGCGCCGTTCATCAGAAAATACCTGAAGAGCGCCGTCGAATCCGGCCAACTGATCCAGACCAAGGGCAAGGGAGCGAGCGGCTCTTTCAAGCTCGAGTCCAAGTCTAGCGGTGCCAAGTCGAAGGCCTCCTCCGGGGACGCCAAGGCTAAGGCCGCCGCTAAGCCGAAACCCAAGAAGGCCGCCGCCGCGTCCGGTGCCGCCGCCAAGACCAAGAAGGCTGCCGCTAGCTCGCCGACGAAATCGAAAGCGGCCGCCGC
The DNA here is from genome assembly GCA_029255725.1 of Scrobipalpa atriplicella. Classification (NCBI taxonomy): domain Eukaryota; kingdom Metazoa; phylum Arthropoda; class Insecta; order Lepidoptera; family Gelechiidae; genus Scrobipalpa; species Scrobipalpa atriplicella. Next base: position 4,497 of record JARACY010001575.1, read on the forward strand.
CGCCAAGAAGAAGCCCGCCGCCGCAGCTAAGAAAGCCGCGCCCGCCAAGAAGGCCGCTCCCGCCAAGAAAGCCGCAGCGCCGAAAGCAAAGAAAACCGCCAAGCCGCCGACCAAGAAGCCCAAGGCGCCCAAACCGAAGAAGGCCGCGACCGCAGCGAAGAAGCCCGCCGCCAAGAAGGCAGCAGCCAAAAAGTAAGCTCGCCGTCGCCGACAGTGACACACCACTTGTTCGCTCCGCCCGCGCTCGCCGCCGCGCGCCAGCCAGCAGCCGGTAGCTTGCTTGCTTGCTTGCCTCGCCGGCCGGCACCGGCATCGCCAGCGCGCGCGCGCGCTTGTTGCGTGCGGTGCGGTGCGTGTTCGCACCACCACGACAAAAAAAGCCCTTTTCAGGGCTAACAAATTATTCACGAACCACAAACCTACTGTGAAAAACGAAAGTTTCTCTAGATTACATAAAACGTCTAATATAAGTAAATAAACACCAATGAAATTATTTATCACCAGCAAACAAACGTTACAGCAAAATCACAAAACAAAACAATAATAAAGAACTACCTAGAACTAGCACTAATCAATAATAGATCGAACATTCATTACATTATTTTACATTTACATATTACGACGACGCCCGACCGCCCGATAAACTATAAAATTCCAAATTTGAATTTTGAATCATGAAATAACTGGCTCGATATTGATAGAACGGTGCGGGTGTCTTTCGTCTCTTTCTTACGCTCGACATCACGCTCGCTATTACGGCTCGGCGTCGGTGGGTATATATAAGAGCAGGCAGTAATAGGGATAATTTTTAATTTAATAATTAAATTAAATTGTGCCTTCGCTCGCTATTGGCGTGCGCGTTTCTTTGTGCATAAACAAAATCTTAATTCAACATGTCTGGCCGTGGCAAGGGTGGTAAAGTTAAGGGAAAGGCAAAGTCCCGTTCAAACCGTGCTGGACTCCAGTTCCCGGTCGGTCGTATTCACCGTCTGCTCCGCAAGGGTAACTACGCCGAGCGTGTCGGTGCCGGTGCACCCGTGTACCTCGCCGCCGTCATGGAGTATCTGGCCGCTGAAGTTCTCGAGTTGGCCGGTAACGCCGCCCGTGACAACAAGAAGACCAGAATCATCCCCAGACATCTGCAGTTGGCCATCAGGAACGACGAGGAGTTGAACAAACTGCTCTCCGGTGTGACCATCGCCCAGGGTGGTGTGCTGCCTAACATCCAGGCTGTGCTCCTGCCCAAGAAGACCGAGAAGAAGGCGTAAGCTGCTATTTACTACTTCTTCGAGTGTGTGCACTGTTGTAAAAGTGCACACAAACAAACGGCCCTTTTCAGGGCCACAATATGATTCTGTGTAAACTTACGTGTATGCGAGTTTCAGTTGGTTCCATCACGTTGTTTGTATTTTATCTTATTAATAACATAATACTATACCAATAATATATATAAAATCTACATATATGCGAGAAAAATAAATAAATGGCGCGCTGTAACGATTTATATTGATCTGAAATAATAGTATGTACACTGTACGGTACGGGCGTGCGATCGGGGGCCGATAGTCTGTGCGAAAACGCGAAACCGGTCCGCGCAAGGGAGTGAGCCTTCTTACTGAAACCTATATACGTTAGTAAACTGAAACTGTAGATGGAGGCTCGCTCCCGGCGGAATAGACACGAACAGCTGCGGCGCTACGCGGCGCGGACGGACGGACGGACGAAATATCGTAGGCGCACGCAGCTATCGGACGGCGGACGGGCGTGGGGACGACGTACGGGGGCTCAGAGAATAAAACGCAGTATTTCTTCTGTGAAAATCGGGCTGGAACTGCTTGACCGCTTCTCTTCTCGGAGTTGTTCCCTCTTCGGGAGCTGTCGGACGACTGGCGTGCCGAGCGCCGTCACCCGGCCTATATTTATACTAATTCCGCCATGTTGCGGGGTCGAAGGCCGCGCGCGCGGGGGGGAACGCGCGCGGGCCGTCGCGGCAAGAAGCGCGGGTGCGGGGGGAGGCTCGCCAATTCGATTCGGCAGCCATATTGGATTCTAATTAGAATGCTATTGGCCGGTTAGCGAAATCTAATCGGCTCTCGACATGAGTATCGCGTATAGCGAACCGTTTGCTATACGCGCCTATTTGGCCAAGCGGTTCCAGTAGGAACTTTATTTAATTTCTTACAAACATATGAGATCTGTATGAAACTTATACCTAATAAGGTTACCTATTCGAATACCTATAAGATTTCCTATAAGACTAACTATTAGAACTATTAAATTACTATCTGATAAGATTCTAACTATAGTGAACTGCATTACTATGACTGTATACAAATATTAAAACTGTGTTCCTATTCTATCAAAGTGTCTGTATTACCTAACCCTAGTCTAAGTTGTGTACCTAACAGTAAAACAACAAAGGTAAATATCTTTATTTGGCCTACCTAACTACCTATAACTATTTGAACTTACAAGCATAAGGCTTTTTACTTATAAAAACTGACCTACCTACAAGTTTAACATTACAAGAACGGACCTAGCCGGAAAACTATAAAGACGGACTTAAATATTTACATTTCAAATGACTTATAGCTAACTTAAATATTTCACACTATCACTATTTACACTTTACGCCGGCTGTCCCGTACATTTCTCCCGCCGTGTGTCGAGCTGGGTGACGCCGCCCGCTGCCGCCCGGGTCGACGCATCCGATGCTGCTGGGGTCGGGTCAGCCGGCTCCGTCGCTAGGATGACCAGCTTCTTCGTAGGTCGTCGTAGGATGCCCCCTCTCGTCTGCACGTCCGCCGTCCTCACTACTCCGTCCGTCCCCGGGTAGGTTGCTGTTACTCGCCCGCGTAGCCATGTGTTTCGCGGGAGAGTGTTGTCGACGATCAGCACGACGTCTCCTGTCTTCAGTGCTGGACCCTTGCCGTGGGGCTCCCGCCGGTGTTGAAGCTCGGGAAGGTATTCTCGAACCCATCTTGACCAGAACATGTCGGCGAGGCGCTGCGCTGTCCTCCAGGTGGCTCGGCCGATGAGATCACGTTCGTCGAATTGGCCGGGCGTCGGGACGCTCGCTGAACCGCCCAGTAGGAAGTGATTGGGCGTGATGGCCTCGGGGTCCTCCGGGTTGACTGACACGTGGGTGAGTGGTCGACTGTTCACGGTGTATTCGACCTCGGCGAGTAGAGTTTGCAGAACTTCTTCGTGCGGATGTCGGTCTTGAAGTGCGGTGTAGAGGGCGGTCTTGACGCTTCGGACTAGGCGTTCCCAGGCCCCGCCCATGAATGGAGCGGCGGGGGGGATGAAGCGCCAGCTGATCTTGCGAGTGGCGGCCTCGTCTGCTGTAGCTTGGTCGATGGCCCGTCGGAGTTCCTTGGCGGCACCGGTGAGGTTGGTGCCGTTGTCGGACCATATTTCGGTGGGGCACCCGCGTCGCGCTATCATGCGACGCAGTGCCATTATCGCCGAGTCGGTTGTGAGCGACCCGGCGACCTCGAGGTGCACCGCGCGGGAGCTGAGGCAGGTGAAGAGTGCCACATATCTCTTCTGGACTGTGCGCCCGACGGTGACGGTGAGAGGGCCCATGTAGTCGAGGCCCACGTAGGTGAAGCTGCGCTGATGATGAGCCAGACGTGTCTGCGGGTGATTGCCGGTTGAGGGCTCCGGTGGTGATGACTTGCGTATCTTGCAGGGCAGGCAGCGATGTAACACGAAGCGCGCGGTCGGTCGGAGGCGGAGAACCCAGTAGTGCTGTCGGACTTCGTTGATGGTGGCCTCCACGCTCACGTGATGTAGCTTGCGGTGCACGTAGTCGATGTAAAGTCTTGCTACGTGATGATTCCCGTCGATTATAGCAGGTGACTTCGTGTTCTGTGCGATGTCTTCAGCTGCCCCGATGCGTGTTCGCAGTTTCAGTAGCCCGTTGACTAGTTGTACGGCGAGTGGGCGGAGCCTCGAGTTGGTAGCGTAGGCCACGCCCCCTGAGAGCGCGCTGATTTCTTCTTTGAAGGTTTCCTGTTGACTCGCGCGAATTAACAGCTCCTCCGCTGTTATCACGTGGCGGGCTTCGATTGGTCGATATTTCGGCGCTTCTTGCGATGTCTTGACATCTTGAGGCTTCTGTGTCTTGTATCTTCTGCCCCAGGTCGCGTCGTTTTCTTTCTTCTTGGCATTTCGCGCGTAGTTAACTTTGACGGTTCGCTTGCGACAGAGGTCGATGAATTGCAGAACACGCGCTGTAGTGCGAAGTAGGCGTTCCCATTTTGAGAACCGTTCGATGCTCGGTAGTGCCTCGGTGAGTGACGACGCGATCTTCTTGCTTGTTATGACGTATGTTCTTTCTTCGCCTGTTTTTTCTTCTTTCTTCGGTTTTTCTGTAGGCCACGTGGTAGGATCTTCACGTAAAAACGGTGGGCCGGTGAACCAGCGGTGTTTCGCGCCGAAGTCTTCCGGTACGTCTCGAGTGGCGTCGTCGGCGACATTGAGTTTGGTAGGTATCCATCGCCACTCGCTGAGCTTGCTGTTTTCTTCTATTGCTGCGACGCGGTGGGCGACGTAGGGCTTGTAACTACGTGCGCCGTTGGTGAGCCAGGTGAGCACGGTGCGGCTGTCTGTCCAATACGTTGTCGAGTCGGGCTTCCTGTCGTGTTCTTCTCGCACCGCGGCGGCCATTCGGCTTCCCATTACTGCAGCTTGTAGCTCGAGGCGCGGGATGCTGGTGATCTTGAGCGGTGACACCTTGGCTTTTCCCATCACGAGTGAGGTTTCCACTTCGCCGTCCGGTGACTCGATGCGCCAGTATAGCGCGGCGGCGAAGGCTGTCTCGCTGGCGTCCACGAAGACGTGTAGCTGTAGGTTCCTCGCGTCGCTGTAGCGTGGGTGGCAGCGCGGTATTGTGACCGCTGCCAGACTTCGGAGGTGGGTCATCCATTTTGACCACTGGGCGGCGAGATCGTCGTCGATGTGCTCGTCCCATCCGGTTCCTCGGCGCCACACTTCTTGCAGTAGTTGCTTCGCTCTTGAGGTGACTGGGGAGGCGTAGCCGAGTGGGTCGAAGAGTGACATCACTATCTTCAGGGCTTCTCGCTTCGTGGGTTGCTCGGTGGTCAGGATGTTCGGTGCGAGGCGAGCTAGGTCGAGGTTGAAGGCTAGCTCGTCGGTCTGTGGCTTCCATATGAGGCCGAGAATCCGCTCGGCCTTGGTCCCGTCGTTGAGAGGTACGGGAGACGATGACGGCGCCGGTGACTGTTCGGTGAACGCCGCTAGGACCTCCTGTGAGTTTGAGGTCCACTGTCGTAGCTCGAAGTGTGCCTCGGCGTGGATTTCTTGCACTCTCTTCGATATTTCGATGGCTTCTTTTTCTGTCTTGAAGCTCTGTAGATAGTCGTCCATGTAGTGGTTGCGGACGATGGCTTCGTAGGCTTCAGGGTCGCTGTCTTGATACCTCGCCGCGTTGATGTTCTTGACGTAGATCGCTGTTGCTGGGCTTGACCGTGCGCCGAAGATTAACGATGTCATCCGGTATTCTTGAGGTGGGGTTCCCCCCCGAGCCCCCCCCCTCCATAGGTAGCGCAGGGCGTCGCGATCTTCTTCTCTGATCTTCACTTGCATGAACATCTCGCGGATGTCGGCTGACACGGCGAAGCGATGTTGACGCAGCTTCATGAGCACGCCGGGTAGAGACTGTAGTAGATCGGGCCCGGTGAGCAGGAAGTCATTGAGTGAGACTCCCCCGGTCTTGGCTGCGGCGTCCTTCACCACGCGGACTTTCCCCGGCTTCATCACGTTGATCACGGGGAAGTGGGCCACGTACCACGTTCTTCCAGGTGTCTTCAGTGGCGGCGCTGGCTCGGCGTACCCCTTGGTGATGAGCGCTTCCATCTGTTCTTCGTACTTCTTCTTCAGCGCTTCATCTCGGTCGATCTTCTTTTCGGTAGCTTCAAGTCGCTTGAGTGCGTAGCTGTAGTTGTCCGGCATCGTGGGATTTTCTTCCTTCCATAGGAGCGATGTTTCGTAGTGGCCATCTTCTCTTCGTACGGTGCGCTCGGCGAGTATGTCGAGGGCGCGCTGCTCGGGGTCGCTGGTCGGTCGCTTCGGTGTGACTGCGAGGGACTCGATGTGGAAATACTGTCGCAGCTCTTCATCCATGCGGTCTTCGACGGTGGCGGACAAGTAGTTGATTGAGTGTACTCGATGACCGGATGTGCGTTGATGCGAGCCGTGCAACACCCATCCCAAGGGTGTGAGAGATGCTCGTGGCTGTAGATCGGTCCCTTTTCTCTTCTCTTTGACGTCCAGCAGCTTCGCGTTGTTCTGTCCGATGAGGATGGTCGGTTGTCCCTCGTACTTGAGATGCTCGGCGATGTCTTGAAGATGCGGGCATCCCTCGATGTCGGCTTCGGTGATCTTCTGTGGCGATATCCGGAGATTCTTGACCGTACTTGCGCACATCTCCGATGAGTAGGACTTCGATGCGATTGTGAAGCTGACTTCCCTTGACTGTCGCTCGCAGACTTCACCTCCCAGGGCTTCTATGTTGAGATCCTCGGGTTCCCCGTCGACGCCGATTTTCTTCGCTAAGTCTTCGTCGACCAGGGACAGGGTAGAGCCGTCGTCCAGGAATGCGAGGGTGTCGACTGATCCACGTGGGCCGGTCACGGTGACTGGTACCATCTTCAAGTACCCGTAGGATGCTGTCTTCTTTGCCCACGTGTGCCCGACGAAGTCTTTCTTCGGTGGCTCGCCGACTACAGGATCTCTCCTAATGAAGTGAAGTAGCGGATGGTGTGAGCGCTGACATCCCTCGATCTCGCAGCGCTTCAGCTTGCAGGTGTGGTTCTTCGCGCGGCGCTTGAGACATCTGTAGCAAAGTCCCTTGTCCTTCGCTATCTTCCAGCGGTCGTCCGAGTCTGCCTTCAGGAAGTCAGGGCATTTGGTTGCCGATGAATGCCCTGTGTTGTCGCATACGCCGCATGCGGGGTCGGTAGCGGTAGCGGTGGCGGTCGCGGCGTATGTACGGTGCGTGACGGCTCGGCGAGCAGGCGCGGCGCCGGTCGGTGCGCGTCGCGGTGCTCCTGTTGGTTGCTGTGGCTCGATGACTTTCTCTGGCTGAGCGTAGGGTGACCGGACCTGGGCTTCCTTCTTCATAAAATCGGCGAAGCGGGTGACTATCGGCGTGGCTGCTGGCTGCGCTGCTTCGTGGAACCAGCTCTGTTGTAGCGCCGATGGTAGCTTCTCTATCGCAGTCTTCACGATGTCCCGGTTGGCTAGGTGGTGATCATCCCCGACGGCCCGTATCATCGCTACAAGGTTGGTCACCTTGCCGGAGAAGGAGCAGATATCTTGCGGCACGTCGCGGACCCGTGGTAGATTCTTGAAGCGTTCTATCTCGGCGGATACAATCGCGTCGGGCCGGCCGTACTGTAGCTCCAAAGCTTCCATGATGTTGTCCGGTGTGCAGTTCAATATCACGGAGCCGCTGACGTATTCCTTCGCCGCACCTCGGAGACTTTTTCGAAGCCGAGCGAGATTTTCCAGGTCATTGAAGTCGGCCGCTGTAGCGTAGTACGCGGCCCTGAAGTACAGCCACTCGATGTGCGACCCGGAAAATATCGGCAACTCGATGATGGATGAGCGCTGCGGTCGATAGTTGCGGTTGCTCTCTATTACTTCTCGTGCTAAGTTGGCCACCTCCCTCACGATGGCCTCGGACTGCGCCCCTCCCGCCGGTGAAGACGATGAAAGCGGTGCGGGCGCGGGCGCTTCAATAGCCCTGTCGATGTAGGCCGCCGGCGCGGGTAACGGTGCGGTGGGGCGCGGCGTTGACTTTTCCATCGGTGGATAGTGTTGCTGTTGCTCGAAGGTGTGCCGACGAGCGTCATCCACCCACGCGGCGACTTGCTGTTGAGCCGGCAGCTCTTCATCGATGACTGTATGCGCGTCTTCATCTTCTTGTAATAATTCTTCTTGACGCATGATTTCTATTTTCTTCTTTTGTAGGCGCATCTCTAATTCGATGAGCTTCTGTTCTTCTTTGTTGATTGCCAACTGCGAACGAAGTGTAGATGTCGAACGTATGGAGCGCGCGGGGCGGCGCGCGGGGTGCGGGGGGTCGACTCCCTCGGTGCGCGGGGGGAGGGGTACCTCCCGCGGTACGGTGCGTGCGGGGTGCGGGGGGTCGACTCCCTCGGTGCGCGGGGGGAGGGGTACCTCCCGCGGTGCGGTGCGGTGGTCGAACGGTTCGCCGGCGTCGATGCTATTGCCGGTCGAATGTTCACGATGTACTGTAGCGGTGGCGACGGTGGGGCGCGCGGCAGAAGCGCCCACGCCGTCTATCGGTGCACGGGCCGGCGCCTGCTGCGACGTACCCGCTGCTGCGTCGGTCGGATTCTCGACGCTCTGTTGCACGGTGACGGACGAACGGAAAGATCCCTCGAAATCTTCCTCGTTGCGGTCGGACGGTAGGTTCTCTGAGCCCATACGCGGGACTATCGGCAGTAACGGCGCGTCGTCGGGTGACGCGGGCGTGTCCCGCGGCGGGTCGGTAGCGAGCTGGCTTCGCGTGCGGACCATTGTTTCGCTTCCCTCGATGCACCGGTTCTTCTATTATCCGGCTCGAAGGACCAAAAAATGTACGTTACGGGCGTGCGATCGGGGGCCGATAGTCTATACGAAAACGCGAAACCGGTCCGCACAAGGGAGTGAGCCTTCTTACTGAAACCTATATACGTTAGTAAACTGAAACTGTAGATGGAGGCTCGCTCCCGGCGGAATACACGAACAGCTGCGGCGCTACGCGGCGCGGACGGACGGACGGACGAAGAACGTAGGCGCACGCAGCTATCGGACGGCGGACGGGCGTGGGGACAACGTACGGGGGCTCAGAGAATGAAACGCAGTATTTCTTCTATGAAAATCGGGCTGGAACTGCTTGACCGCTTCTCTTCTCGGAGTTGTTCCCTCTTCGGGAGCTGTCGGACGACTGGCGTGCCGAGCGCCGTCACCCGGCCTATATTTATACTAATTCCGCCATGTTGCGGGGTCGAAGGCCGCGCGCGCGGGGGGGAACGCGCGCGGGCCGTCGCGGCAAGAAGCGCGGGTGCGGGGGGAGGCTCGCCAATTCGATTCGGCAGCCATATTGGATTCTAATTAGAATGCTATTGGCCGAGCGGTTCCAGTAGGAACTTTATTTATCTTTATTAATTTACATGAGATCTGTATGACACTTATACCTATGCGAATACCTATAAGACTAATTAGACCTATTAGCTATTAGACTACTATTTATCTATTTACTGTTATGAGATTCTGACTAACTATACCTAGTGGACTGCATTACTATGACTGTATATAAATATTAAAACTGTGTTCCTATGCTATCAAAGTGTTTGTATTACCTAACCCTAGTCTAAGTTGTGTACCTAACAGTAAAAACAACAAAGGGAAATATCTTTATTTGGCCTACCTAACTACCTATGACTATTTGAACTTACAAGCATAAGGCTTTTTACTTATAAAAACTGACCTAACTACAAGTTTGACATTACAAGAACGGACTTAGCCGGAAAACTATAAAGACGGACTTAAATATTTACATTTCAAATGACTTATAGCTAACTTAAATATTTCACACTATCACTATTTACACTTTACGCCGGCTGTCCCGTACAATACCTAAATGATAAAAGAAAATTTCTTCTATTCAATATTAATGAACTCTGTTCAAACGTAAATAGGCAGGTCACCTACTATTGTTCCAGGAATGTATTTTGCATTGGTTTTACCTTTCACCTTCTGGAATGTACTTTCTAAAGGGATAAGGATAGACTGAGCTTTATCTATTAGCGGACGAAAGTCCCGGATATCGGAAAGCGAGTTGTCGAAACAAAATGGCGATAGGCAGTCACATGGTTGTACGATTGGCCGATGGAGGAAAGTCCTTACGGAATGGTGGCCAAGAGAAGGACACAGAAATGTTGCTCGACGATATAGGGAAGTCAGCCGGGAAAACCTGGACAAGGTAAGCCTATGATAGGCAGTTGTGGCTCGAGAAAGAGGAGGCCTATGCACTGCAGTGGGTAAACATAAGGGCTAAAATAATGATGTGATGATGATGAGCTTTTTCGGCCCAACCAATCGAGCTAACTGAATAATATTGTCAGGAATAAAAGGCATTAGATAGAAATTCCTTGCATTTTACCCATGAATTCATACCGTAAGATACAGACATCACCGCTGCTTGTTTTTATACTTACTTCACTACCACGTGGGTAGCCTGTAAATATCTCTATTTACAACTTGCCAATCACACCTTAACCACAGCCTAACATGCAAAAATGAACTCTATCACAAAGGAAAAGAATACACGAAGGTGAACATTAGTTTGCAGTTTATAGTGAAAAATAAAACTTGCATTTCATTGCATCTCCTTGAAAGTGGCGGCCTCTGTCGGTGAGTAGCTTACTTGTAGCGTTTTATTATCAAGTTCCAAGGTTGGTAGTAAATATAGGAATGCTCGTGGGGCGTGGGATTGACTGAAACACTCACTGGACATTGTAGGAGTGTAAAATTGACCAGGTGAATGACGTCACCGTTGTTTCCAGTTTGGTTAGCTAAGACGATACATAAACTACGAAGATACTAGCTTTCCGCTTTTTTTATCTGCGTTAAATGGGTTTTAACGTTTTGTAATGAAGGTTTTCCCGCAGTAAAAAGTAGCCTATGACCTGGACTTAACTTATACGATGTGTAAGGGACAGCGTACCGCAAACTATTGATGGGGTTACTTGGTCAACGAAACTGAACAATTTTCGTCAGGAAATTCTTTCAGAAAATGAAAATATAAAAATTGGCTTTCCTGTACGAATTATCTGATCGAGGTGGTAATTTTGTATGGGAAAGTAAAGTAGTTCAGTTTCGTTGACTAAGCAACCCACACTTTATAGTCACGAGTTCGTAAAGTAAGTACTTATGTGTTCCGAAATGTAATGAACACATCAATCACATAAAAGTCATTATCATTACGGTGGCCTAATGCGTAACAAATACCATAATTGAATTAAACAATAATAAATCAATTCATATTTACAATCTCATTCAGTTCATAACATTCTAAGATCAAATAAAGAATTAATCATTGTAATTCTACGCGGTTAATAGAAAGAATTACACGCAATAAAATAAATTACATTATTTGGCAACTGATGCAATATGTTCGATAATGACATTGATTTAATATACATTGGGCGTAGCATTAATACAGTGTAATTATCATTATAGTTGGGTGTTCAGTGTACAGTGATAAATGTCAATCATAAATTATGATTTGAAAAAAATTTCTGAAGTTGAAAGGGAATTCACGTTGCACAGAAGTTGCGAATTTCGCCAAGTTAGCAAGCGCAGTTGCCACACATGTTAAAGAACTAACTTGGGATAACTACTTAGAAGTTTTCAAGAAAACCCTCTGCATTTCTATAGAGTAGGTATTTATGATGGTATAGAGTTTCAGCTCTACCTTGGATTATCATTAAAATGTAGGTACTTGAGAAATATAAGTTACTTACATTACATAGATATACCTAAGTATCAAAATACATTAATTATTACATGCTGGACTGGGAGTGAAAGAAAAACATAGAATTGTGCCAGCTGCATCTCCTCCCGGGCATGCTGTAAAAACCAGCTAAGGGATTCGAGGGTTTTAATGTAGGTATTGCAGTTTAGGCGATGGGCTGACAACCTGTCACTATAGCAATACCACATGACCATCGAAAATACCCCATTAGGGATAAAGGCGTGATAATATATATGTATTTATCTAAATACAATACAGTGAAGAGTATGCTTGAAAGTTGCGCCCATAACAGACAAGATAAAAGCAAATCGGCTTGCCTAGTATGGATAGGACATGTAATGCGGAGGGATGAAAGTTATATAGGTAAAACGGTAATGAATTTGAATGTGGACGGATATGTTGGGAGAGGAGATGGATGGACTCTTTGAAAGATGAAAGAGAGTGATGAGTGTCGAAGTGACGGCTGACAGGGATAAATGGAAGAAGAAAACATACTGCACTGACCCCAAAAGATGAGATGAGATAAGGGCAAGGAAATGATGATGACCTAATACAATACAGTGCATAGTAAACAACCTCATAAAAAGGCGTTTTGCATGCAAGTAAGTAGCAGTTCTCTGCAATAATTTCAGTAGTATGAAGTGATTGCGGTCGTTAATCATTAATTTCATACTTACCTTAATTCACGTCTTAACAAATAATCAGTCATTACTACATGACACGGTTGTATGCCCTTGGCCTGGCTTGGTATCGTATAACTCTTGTCATGTAGGTATTATTGTCGTAATAATAATTACTGTCATTATAATTACTTAAACATCATCATATTAAACAATAATTTATTATTAAATTACTTGAATGCACTTTACTTATGTTTAAAGCCAGCATTTATTTAATTTGTTCACATATTACAGTGTAGGGTACTACCAATCATCATCAGCCTGCATCAGTCCACTGCTGGACATAAGCCTCTCCCATGGCACGCCACTCAGCTCGGTCTTCAGCCGTTCTCATCTAATTTCTGCCCGCTTTCTTACGAACATCATCGCCCCACCTAGTTTCAGTTCAGGACGTCATACACTATGTCTGCCGATTTGCAGTATCCACCCGAACTAGTCTGCCCCAATACACAGAAGCAAATAGGTGCCTCCTTTTAATTCTAATGCAGGAGACATGGCAAAGTCACCATCCACCATCAACCATCGGTAAATCAAGTGTGAAGGCATCAAGCGCAATAAATACGACTAAATGCAGTTGCAGTCACTTAGCCAAGTTCTGGTTAAGTTCTGGTTAAGTTACAGTTAAGTCACAGTAAAGCTGGCTAAGTGGCGTGCACGCGATAAACCCGGTAAGTTACGACTCATTTGCAATGCACAGGAAATTACTAAGTGTTCAACTTATTTGCATTTTTACGTCAAAACAAATGGTGATTAAGAGTGAGATATTGTTTAAGTTCTATTCGAGTGACAAAGTAACTAGATAGACTATACGTTCGTGCTTTGAAAGGTGTGCTTTGTGATCTTGGCGAGAACTCTGCGGAGTAGAAATTGGTAAAGTCATAATAGCTCTATTCCTTTGCGTCAAAGAAAATTGAAGAAAATTAAAGATTCCTGAGCTGTTTGTCAAAAATCTGTTGCTTTCCCCATAGAATTTTAACTGTTTTATTTCATCGAAGAAATGGCACAGAAGTAGGTTTAATACAAGGTCAATGTTTAGTGAAAATAATCGGTTTGTCTGTTTAAAAAACAATCTGTATGGTCACGTAAATGATGGATCTACACAATGGGAGGCTGAGAATTGTATGGAACAATTTTTTTATTTCGATTTGTTTGGGAAGTATCAGATATTATTGTGGTGGCGCGTGACAATGTCATGGCTTTTATCACTTTCACACAAAAACGAAGATGGGTGATAGACAGATTTTAAATATTTATGACAGTTTCCATTCCCATTTATGAATAAATCCATTCATTCACAGAAATAGTACACACAAACACTAGTTTTTTTTTAATTATAGTAGACCGTCAGAAGTGAACGAAATTTTTAATATCCACTTAATCAAAATCGATAAGGCATTTAATGGGTATTTACCTACTAGACTAGTCCTTTTACCATCTTAACTCTACCTTACTATAGGTGATTTTTTAATGTTGGATGGTAACGTGGTAGTACCTATTAGTAGGTGCTACCTTTTTATTAGTATTGATAGGTCAACAGACGACGCAATACTCTAACTAATAAACAACTTACTTTAAACTAACGGCTGTACTGTTCAGCAACTAGCTTCCTACAATAAATTTAATTTCATGCCTTTGGCAAACATAATTAAACTCCATTGATTCAACATGAACAAGTGAATGACGCAAAGTGCGTAAGCGCAACCTACAATCGAAGTTACACGTAAATCGTAAGAACCAGAACAATCGATTTCCAATCACAAAGATATTGATCACTTTTCTCACGAAATCATATTTCATAGTAATTTACCATGGTAAGGATATTATATAAAATCATTACTTTTTGTTAGTTTAATATAATGTCATATTACGTTGGCGGTAAAGCTAGCAATTATATGTAGGTAACAAGTAAAGTCAAGTACTTACTGATAGATTTCCCGGACTTCCTAGCAAGACATAAGGAAGGGACCGCTTATATAATCATAATGTCTAAATAACACAATTCTACATAATTTTAGTTCCATCTAAGCGCAGCCCCTACCATTTGCTCTTGATAATTGGTTGAAGTAATTGTTCCATGGAATTGCATTCCTATAAGTAATTGCCCTTACGGAAGATGCTGAGAAAATGTTGTCACGACACTCTCCGTTTAATAACATGGTTTCAAGAGAACAATAAAAATTATCTACGAAGCATGCTGCATTTTGTAGCCAACATTATCTAGATTTATAGACACTTCGAGTGTCTTCGGTTTGATACCACAGGCGAAATGGATTACTTGAAAATTGGATGTGATGTTAATGTCATCAATGCTACGCTCTACAAATTGTTTTCGTAGCAAATGTCATTATCATATAGCTCCAAATTGATTATCTTCACTGCAAGCATATTAACGTGATTGAGCATTCTTGATCTTGTTTCTTGAAGCTTGCATCATCCTCAAACTCACTATTTCGTTTCTCGAAAAGGAGACAAGTACGAGAGTCCATCGAGTTTCCTTGGTACCCTTCGAAAAGCTGGATTGTGGTTGAGACCAGGCTATTTGCTTAGCACTCAACGAAAAAAACCTGCCAACGCAAATTGGGAGGAAAACTGCCTTTTTCTCCCGCTAGGTGTCGCATGGGCGACTGTACCTTGAGAACTGTCAAATTGTACCAACTTTTGTAAACAAATTGAATATTTTTAGAATATTATCAGTAAATGCCACAATGCAGTGCATTTAATTGCAAAAATAGGGGAATTCATTTGTTTTCCAAAGATTACAAATAAAGAAAACAGTGAGAGACAGTGGGAAAAAAAATTACGTATTAAAAACTTCAATGCAAGTGATGCAAGTTGAATGTGTTCAGCGCATTACAAAGAAAGTGATTATATTGAAAAAAATATCGTTTATGTTAAAAAAACTGATAAAATCGCAATACACATGTGACATTGACACGAAATAAGGTACAGTCGCCCAGAGCGCCATCTGTATTTAGCTTTTAGTTTGGCTCCTCATTGCTGGTCCCAGGTCTTAATGAACCGTGTAAATGTAAATAAATGGCGAATAAAAAAACATGATGGCGGTAGAAAATGTCGCCTATTCCACTAATGGGAGTTCTGACAGCTTCATAAAGTGGTCAAGTGGTAAGGTTATGAAGTTATTTGCAGTTATGATGTTTGAGCTAACTGAATTATGATCGTAGGTGATTTATTAGGTTTTGGTTATGTCTCATTTTAAGTAGGTACTTAAATTCGAGCTCAATGTTTAGTTTACTTTAGCTGAGTACTAAGGCCCGTATTATTACTCAGCTCTTGAGACTGACAGCGAGTTTGAATTCGTATCAGAAATGTTATTTACATTTAAATGTTATTTCAGTACAAAACGACCAGTCAAATCTATACTTAATACTGCTCTCAATCTGTGATCGTTTCATAAATACAAGCCCTAGTTTTGCTGCTGAAATATCTTAGGTAGAGTTTACATTTTTATATACTGAAAATCGTACTTTGAATCTGTACTAAACTGAATTTCATAATATAAATCAAGTAAAAGTGAATTTGTTAAAAATTACACAATATTTGCTATAACAATTCCTAACTACTCAATATGATTTTCATTGCCAATCAAAATAAATTAACACCCACCGAAACCTCATTATAAAAAAGCTTTGAATCTTCCGTAAGCTCATTCGCCAGCATTATTCTATTTAACACTTAACTTTTCTCAGCGAACTTTCCTCCAACACTTCCTGCTCGAAGGACCATCATCCGAAGCGCCTCGATATTAAAATTTCCCCAACCTTTAGCAAACCGTTTACATTTTGATGTAACCCGATAATGCCGACAATGTTGCCGCATGCAGCTTTCTGTCACGCTTTGACAGACGGCCCGGGCAATAAGGAAAGATGCCTGAGGCTATGTTGTAGACTATTCTAATAAGGCAATAGTCTGTAAATAGGATTTTTGAAGCGTTAGGCCATTAGAGGGAGACAGCTAATCAATTTACAATATTTTCGCGAGATTTTGGGCCTTTATTTAGTTTCTGTAACGCTATAAAAGAAATAGTATGTAATTATTTTTCGTAAAAATTTCTAAAGACAGCAATGAAGTTTTTGACTAAACTCATTTGGTACGAGTATGAATCAACTAATAATTTATTTATGAAACAAATGGACAGTTTGGAATATATTATTAAATCTTATTTCATTTCAGCATACACACACACACATAGTACACACACTTTTGGAGTTTTATTTGATTTCTATAGTTCCTGCTACTTATGACGCTAAATATTGAAGAACTTCTTAGCTTCGATAGAGTCAATATTAAATTTAAATCGCACTTCTCGAAATATTTTTAAACTACGTAGAATAGCCACCTTGCTTGTAAGACTATGAGATAAGCCGCGATAAATACTGAGTCTATGTGAACCAACACTTTAATAAGAGAGTATTTAGATTTGTGGTGCGGTTATGACACTGTTGGCAAATAGCTCCAGATCAACTTCCATGAGATATGACGGGATTTCCGCGAATGGGGGAAAAGCAAACAAAACAGTGTGAAATATGGACGATACACGTTTTTTGTATTATAAAAGTATTATATATTATTATTCAAATGTGACTGCAGGTGTAGAGAGAGTCTTAATAATGTTCGGATACGCATTTAGCAATTACCATAAATGTATGCACGTGTATTGACAGATCTAATAAAACATAATATTAATGTTATGCGATCTAATGAAACCAAGTGAATATTAACGTCTAGCTAATACATTTCTAAACAAAATTTACGGCTACCTGAGAGACGTTTGTTGCTTATACTTACCTAGTTATTTATCTCACGACTGCCGCTTTTCCATAATTGTGTGAGTAAATTTGCCTACACGCACATTGCCTCAGTGTGCGTGAGTTCGCCATAGTAAACCTGTGGTTACGTTCACAAAGGCGCATGCGCTCAACCACAAGTATAGTCGTACAAGGATCTTTTGGCGCTTGGGTGACATTGACAGGAGCTTTTTTGGGCTCCGACACCCTCTATAGAGCCTCTATAAAACAGATGCAAACTGATGGATGTGAAGAACAAGTAGCTTACTTCTCGAAAAAGCTAAACGAAGCCTAAAAAAAGCTCCTGTCAATGTCACCCAATATCCTTGTACGACTGTATGGCCGAGCGGCAGTCGAGATAAAAATACTATAGCCGACTGTCTATGTCAATATTATTGCTTTTCAAGTTCACAGTTTAATTCGATAATTTCAATTAGCTTTTATTGTCACTGTAAATTTATTTATAATCGATTTAAATGTATTTATTTATGATAAGTGAAAATTAATCCTAATGGTAATTTCTGCAGATAGCGTTTATGGTAAATTTTATGAGTATTGCTGGATGTTGTGATTCAAGGCTATGTGAATCTAATAATATCTCTTGGTACTAAAATTTCTATGTGCTAAATGCATTAAAGCTTTTAGATGGAAACTTTATTAAAACAGTTTATAGATGGCGCGGCGGTAGGTAAAGTTATTTTTTTTTCATTAAAAAGTCAGTGAACACTGCAGCCAAATGTCACTCAATAAAACTTATTTTACACTACTGTTACGTAACAAAGCTTTTTGTTATTAACTTATTTTTTCTTTCTGTTCAACATCTTTAGTTCAGCTGTCAAAATAATTGTATTCTTCTAGACTTTTTTAATCACCAGAAGCGAGAAGTCTCACTGATTGTAATTTATTATCTCATCTTACGCCTTAAATTTCACTTTTCTCGAAAACAATGATGGCCGCCCGTTCATAATTAAGCCTTCAAAGGTCATCTCTAATGAGCACCGATATATAAGAATTATAATCAATTTCCCTACCGGAGGCTAAGTCGATTTATTTTTGTTTACGAGACGGCCAGTGACTTCCACTTTCTGTTATGTGTTCATTCACAACCGAAAATGTCTTGAGACAGCGAGTAGGCCCGAGGCGGACTATCTACTATCGGATAAGTAATCTTTGACATATAGGGTCAGCGTCATAGAAACTGTATTCATTGCATTGCGTACCTTTCCTTAACATAGTACGTTTCTATGACACTGGGTACCTTCACTAAATTATGTAGCCCTTACGAGGCTAAAGGGATGGATGTAAGCTGGAAGACAACTCAATCATTTTGAGTTAAGTTCGCCTTTGTACATCTTGTATCTAGTTTAAGTTTTTCTGTGTGTACAATAAAGATTAGAGAATAAAATCTTTATAAAACTCAAATTTTGAGCTTTTGCGCTGTCCATTAACCAATTCGAGGCTTTTTTTCTCTAGTAATGCATTGCAATAATATTATTACAGTTAGTCACAGGTTGTTTTTCACCCAAATGCCAATACACTTTCAGACATATTTTTTGCTAATTAATTTTTAATCGTCATAAAGAAATCAACCTCTGATTTTTCCCACCTTCACCTTCAAAACAATCCCACCTTCGCAATGTCAAACATAATTGGACGAACAAAAATGCTGTAGGCAATGAATATTATGAATATTGAACTGTGTATTCAATGGCGAGGTGAAACTATTGTGTTACATGATTTAGCCAATCAGCTGATTATAATGTTACACCCACGGATTTTAACTTTCTTTAAGCATTTGGAGAAGATATTTGCAAATATATTAATTGTATACCTATGTATTAAGTTATAACATCAAAATATTGCATGAAATTTAATCAAATATTCATCTGTATGACAATTCATACTTACTTACTCAAAAGATCAAACTAAGTAGGTAGGTAAAAAAGAAAGACCAGAAATGGTCATGTTAAAGATCAAAGATCTTGTAAGCTGCACTATCGAGTCTAACAAATGAACCCACGGTTAGGATAATAGCTTGTTCAGTTCAATGAAATTTCTTCATACAGGATTTTAATCTCAGCTATTACGCGGACGCTTCCTATTTGCTGTCGTTAGCACAGACAAAGATTGGAGAAGATACCGCAAGCCGATTTAGCGATTTAGCTGTATAGACCCAGGAAAACGTTTAGGAAGAAGAATAGCTGAGTTTTGTGTCCGGCTCTTATTAGTAAAATATTGTCAATTGTGCAAAATTGAATTGTGAAAATACCGAAGTTACAAATTGGAAACATTTCCTTTTCATCTTCAACAACCAACAACCCATTGCCATTGCCACCAAACGCTGAGGGTAGTTCTCTTCCAATTCCTTCCGCTGCTGGCGCTGCGGAGTGTTTTCGCCATACAGTTATTCCCGGTAACTTCTTCCAATCCTCCTAGCCGACATTTATACTGTAGGTAAGAAATAAGTTTGAAGAAGTTGCGTGGTCTACCTATTCTATCTAGCTCTGCGGTCGTGAGTCGCATGCGCATCCCTACAATTCAATGGTCCTCGATCTCGATAACCTTTTGCTTTGTACTTACAGATTGCATCCAATGGTTCCTACTAAAACATCTAGAAGATTGATTGTAATGGTAGAAACATTGTAATTGATAGTTGGGACAATAATGACATTTTGAACTATAGAGAGGTTCGACATTCAGCTACATTTCTTCACGGGCTGTAAAAGCTAGCAGTCAAGGCACTTGAGGGATTCCATGTGTAGCAATTTTAAACAAAGAGCTGACAATCTATCCCTACTTCTATAAACAATTCTATCCTGAAAGTTCCCTCAAACTTTGTCAGGCCTGGCGAAAGCCTGTTCATTTAGTTTAGATCTTACTAATCTCATGGTATATGGTTAGTAAGATTTTATTTCCAAAGTTCATTGGATGATCTTGCATTTCATCCATGGTACGCCGTAACAGCAGGTAGGATCGAAGATTATAAGTGATAGAGAGGCTAAAGACAGAGTGGATACCTAATGATAAGTAATCACTGCTAAGTATGGACACTCTTGGAGTCGGTCTTTAGGAAAAGTGTAGGCTCATTTCTCGAAGGAATATAAGCATTGACGTTGTATCAAGAAAAACAAAGAGAATGGCCAGACCAACCTAATCGAATAAAAAAAATATTAAAATAATTATAATAATAATCAAATCAAGTTATTTACTCCACGAATAAGGCTTCTGCACTCAACTACGGTATTTCATATTTCACCTCTTCCATCTACAGTTACATTCGTCGTGGGAAACAGAACGGACTGGCCAAAATAGGGCCGTTCAGAGACCCCCGGAATTTATAATTTATAATTCACAATAATTTGAATAAAGCGACGGTATCGCCTCCAGACGTGACGGAGACTTCGTGAAATCATATCGTGATGGTGACTCGTGACGTTTGCGCGGGCGCCGCCTTATTAGGGCCGAAACACACGGGCAGATCTGATCGCGTCGCACAGAGTATATAATAGTACTAGCGCGTCGCCCCAGGACGTAAGGGATCTGATGAGGAAGGTGGAAGAGTTATTTGAATTGAGGTTTCGGGTCGACCTCAAGATATGCTTATGCGCTTCAGTTCTTTCGTTCTAATGGGTATATCGACTGTTCATCGACACGTTATAGAGAAAGTGGTCTCGTTTAAATGCCTCGATAAGTTTTTATATAAGTAGCATGTATTTTATATCTTTTATACCTAACTTTATCGTTACAGTTCTGAATTCCATAATATTTATTACTCAAGCACTTTTGAAACTTAAGAGACAAGGAGAAAAAGAAGAAAAATAGGTACGATGGCAGGCTCAAGGTAAGTCAAAATTCATTCTCTAAGTCTGAGACATCATGTAGTTGCGTCTGACGCTCCGATTTGTCGGACAGTGTGCGGCGGCCTAACATCTGCGACAGATCGCGACCCCAGGTCACGGCGACAATGACTTTACTTTCGTTTCGACAAGGTCAATGTTCTTCAGACCGCTCTTTCGCGGAACTTTACGTGAATGAAATTAAGAAAGTAAATAAAAATAGTATAGTATAGCAAAAAGGAGTGCATATTTATTATCACCATCATACTACTATGTTTGTTGCTTTTTTCTCCGTCCATATCGGCAAGTCAAATAAGTTCTTCTTAAAATAAAATTGTGATTGCAACACTTTTATACATGATCTTAAAATTCAATCTCTTGTAAGTTTATTCTGACTAAGTGTGAATATTCACCATCTAATGGAAGCTACCAACAAATGCATGATAACCGAAATGAAACTCTTGTGCCATAATTACAAAACTAACACTTTCTTTAGGAAATTACTTTGAGTGAACTTGACTTTCTCCCAAAACAGCATTTCCAATATTGCTATGAATTTATGATTAATTAATTCATTGAATTTTCCCTTCTGATTGCAACAATTTGATCCACAACGTTTATAAATCAGAAGATGAATATGATTTACCTATCACCTTTAAAAGGGCCATGTCAGTTTTATATCTAAAATTCCCCTCAGTTTTTGCAATAAAAATAGCTTTCTTTTTTGTTGGCGCTTCAACTAAGCCTAACCATCAAAAGGGATACCTACTTATACTTAGATAATGTGTAATTATAGATAGCACAAGTAATACACTAGCTCAAATAAAAACATAACGCCACATTATAACGTGTGACAACATTGTTCATATCTATGTAATTTACTTTTATTTCATTTTCACTTCGCCGCAAAGAAATCTCTTTTCCCATATGGAATCGGAAGCGATAAGACAAGCGAGGTTTTTTTTTATTTTGTAGATGAATGTACCCATTCATAATAACACCGAGTGTGTGAATATGGTATGCTCATTATAGTTTAGGATTAGAAACTGAGCTTTGTATGGGAAGTAGAGCAAGAGTTTATGATATAAAGACAGAAAATGTTATAAATAAGAGCCTGTAGTAATTGCAAAGGTTTCTTCCCGAGGATTTTCCAACGAGAGATCAAAAAAGGCCTCTTTGTTAGATCTTAATAAAAATTGTCCTTCCTCTCGGTCACTAAGGCTCGTATTTATAAAGCGATCTCAAGATTGAGAGCAATATCAAGTATGGATTTGACAGATCATTTTGTACTGTAATGACATTTCTGATACGGACTCAAACTCGCTGTCACTCTCGAGAGCTGATTATAAATACGGGCCTAAGAGCTTGTTCTCCTCCTTCAGGGTCAACGTCCAAGTTTCGCATCAATACAACAAGATCAGTCTTAAAACAGTCTTGTAGACTCGGATCCATGGACGTCAATATTTTGTGAAGGGCTGCAAAGCATCTTAGGGCATTATGGGTTCGGATGTCAGTTTCCTCTTCTCTCCTATTGGTATCTGTCACGATGCATCCAAGGTATTTGAATTTTGTTACACCTTTATAATTGACACCGTTGAGCGACAAATTGCTCCTGCCTTCGTCCTTATTCCGTCTTTTCATGGCTAATCCTAAGGTCCACACCGAATATACTCGGTCGAATACATTGAAACTCTGTTATAGTTTTTAAGATCTTTGTGTAAACAAACAACATGTATTCAAGCAAATAAACATTTATCTTATCTTATCTTATCTTACCCACCTTTTTGCCTTCCTCGTCCAAAGTGCTTGCCATACCACGGACATCTTCAGCACATTGTCATTCATAATATATTAGTAACGAAAAATTATAATTATACTCAGTAATTTACGAGTTAAGTAGCAATCACGAACAAGGTCTTTCGTAACGTAACATATTTTCATCATCAATTACCGTAACGATACACGACACAACTTAAACCTTCTAAATACCATACATTTTCGTCAATTTGCTAAATTATCTTGTAAGATTACAATCTCAAACAAATTACAATGCTAAGTTCCTAATTACACTTAACAACAACCCAAATCTCGAATATAAATTAAGAAAATAATTAATCTTAAATGGAGATTACATAAGTTTATCTTTTGATCTTAAATGCTCTAAACTGGAAAACTAATAGAAGATTATACAGACAGATTATATAGACAGAATGCCCCCTACGAAATTGACCCGTCCAACTAAACACAGATTATTACTTAGAATTTAGACGAATCATTTTGGAAATACTAATCCCAAAATAATCATTAGGTAGTTTCAAGTCCTAGAGGCATTCAGGTATGCAAGAAAACATATTATGCGCAAGGAAATCGTAGAGTGTATACCGATAACCGGCAAGCATAGTGAAGGATGTCCTGAAACTAGGTGGGGCAATGATGTTCGTAAGAAAGCGGTCAGAAATTAGATGAGAACGGCTGAAGACCGAGCTGAGTGGCGTACCTACTATGGGAGAGGCCTTTTTCTAGCAGTAGACTGATACAGGCTGATGATTATGATGAGTGCCAAGCAAAATAAAGAACATCAAGATTGTCTTGCAGTAGTAACTTTTACCTCTACACAAAGTGACACTGCCGTTGCGGCTAAACCTCTTTTAGATGACAGCAAGCATTTGTAATATTTCACTAATTATCTTGAGTCTTGACTACCTATCTATTTTGCATACATAATCCTTGCTGGACAGTTATTATGACAGCCTACACTACTACCGTGAACCGCTTCATTTTATCTTCCGTTTGTCATCTGTCCTGCGTTCCTAGTAGGGTAACCATAAAACTGGACAGAGGCAGAATTTTTAAATGCTATTCTAGCATGTCCGAATTTTTATGTTTAATTTTAGCCAATTAGAGGCTCACTCAAAACGTGCGTACTGAAGGTTCTCGCATGTATTCATTTATTTTTTATTTTAACCTACAATCACTATACATTACTTGCTTCAGTGTGATCTTCTAAATATTATACTATTTCGTTTCCGTTTCCGGTTCTGCATTATTTATCTGACCTGATTCTAGCCCTCATTGTGAACGATTGTCCACTTCACTGCTTCCCTGGTGGCATGTCCGAACTGCACCACATTACTCCAGCGGCCGAAGACTGGCTGCGAAACCTGAATATTCCTGTATAGGATCTGCGCAGAAAACGCCATACGACATTATGATCCAAGAGTCTGAATTAACTAGATTTTAATGCAGATTTTCTAGTCGAAGACCTGGCGACCCTATCTGGCAATAGAACCCGTTCTGAACCGCTGACATCCGTGTACAGTTACTGGAAACACTGACCTCTGCTCTCTTTGTCTTGTACGTGTCGGTAATTAACAACAATTGTTATCTGCTGTGTTTTTATGTTTGTGCGGAAGTGGTAGCATACTTTTCGGGAGGTCTAGTCTAGATCAGTGGAAATTTTGGCTAAGTTATTAAGCTTGATTAATGCTGACATTGTTTTTGGCGGGATCTTTTTCTGCACAGGTAATTATTATTTTGATTTTAGGTTATTACTACTTCAGATAAGATTTTTATTGCAGCAACTAAAGATTTATCTGTTCTGCTTATAATTTGTACATATTTTACAAATTAAGACTAATGTTTTTTGTTACCTTTAAATTATTAAATTGTAGGTATTTGGCCTTTATATTTCTACTTTTCATTTTATTAAGAACAAAACGACAAAGCGACGCATAATAATAGTAACGGCAACAGTTTTGATACCTACCAACCTATATGTCTATCTATATCTTTCGGCAAGGTCGCTACTTATCGCAAAAACAAACATTTCTACAGATCTCATTTCACTTCAAGCACTTCCATGCTCTCCCAATAGTGATGCCACGCCACTTTACCACAGACAATGCAGCGATCACCGAGAAATTGGAGCAGTTACAAAATTGCCATTATTACCAGCGACTCCTGCGCAGATGGGAACTGACAACGCCACCTGTCATTCCTTTGTGATACCACAATGGGTTGATGAAAATTTCTTTATGTAGCGTCTCGGTAGAGGAAGTTTTCATATAGTGTGTCCTAGTTGTCTAGCTGTAATGCTTAGGATAACGTATGTTTAATTGTAAAAGGAAATGAGTGTATTGCAATAATCCACTTTTGAGACAATATATGGAGCAATTATAAATACTTACATAACTTACTACTTTGGACTAGAGTACTAGATTCAGCCCATATTTTTTTGGTGCTAAAAGTAGATTAAGTATTTTTTAGGATTTTGCTTCCACCTGTTCTAGTAAATATAATTTTTCTACGCTCTTCTGACACAAACACCTTGTTTTATTTTACAATAATTTCTTTAGACACTTTCTACAAGTTTCTATGAAAAAAGAAAGATCATTCACCTCCACACAGTGAAATACGCACGCACAGTACAATGTTCATGTCATAGATAATTTGAATACAAGAAATTGTGTTTACGCAAAAAGAACACTCCGTATACAAACCAAAAAGCGTAGACTAGAAAAAAGCCTTGGCAATGAACTGGTAACTGCTTATTCTGATTTTGAACCTCATTTTGAACCGCTGCCATAGATACCCAGTTCCCAAGACAAATTGGAAGCCATTTAATTGGATAAACGATGTTGGTCATTTCCTTCGTTTTGTGTGTTAGTCGTCTAATTCGAAGGAACATAAAAAGAAGTTGTAGAAGATGATTTGTAAAGCTAAGTTAATAGAGCTGATTTTGGTTCTATGCTGATTTTAAATCGAATGCGCAAAACCTAAGGGGGTGATTCAATAATGGCTTCATTTATAGCCATTTAAATATAGCTAGAGCTCATACAAAATATGAAACTTAAAACAAACAACAACAGAAATCTTTACGGATATTCGATATCATTACTAGATGACTTTTTTTTTTGTGTTTAAATGTTAGAACACATATCTAATTTTTTAATAATTTCCAGATAAACAAACAAAAACCATAAATATGCGAGAATTTCAATATTGCTTATCTTAGCAAAAACTTAATTTTGCTCACTCAATGGCCTTATTTCTAAATGAGGAACATGAAGTTTACATTTCGAAGCCACAATAGTTTCTCCTTTTTGTAATATACTTAACCTTGCGCGAAAGGTGAACTTTTTTCGGTCATTGAACTCCAACAAAACATGAACACTTTTTGCTCTTTTGTCCATCCGGTGACAAAACAAATGTGTTGTCAAGCGTAAACACATTAACTGCCAGTGCATCCTAATCACCTTATAAGATCACTCTTGCTTTCTTTCTAACTGCTTCTCAAATTTCACATTCGCTTTCATCAATATGTGTAGCAACTTAAACGTCATCTCGATAACCATCAGCATCAGTTGGGTGCCTGATTATTTGACCAATGCCCCGAGAACTCATTACTTTCTGCTTCTGTTACGTTTGCAGAATAAGATTGACTTTCGATTGCAACTTAACATGTTAAGGGTTACCCCTGTCAGTGCGTACGTCAATGCACGTGACCGCTTATGTCAATTTTGTCACAACACTGTCAAGTCGTGACAATCGTTGACTGGTGAAAACCTGAAACATGTTTTCTTGATTTGCATTGCGTCCACTCATTTAAATACCTACTTGTTGCGAAGCAGGAAAAGCTTTGGTCTAGGGAAAGCGTTTTATAAAGTATTAAATCGGTCTGATTGACGTGCTCAGCGGTAAATCTATCTCCGCCTCGGTATGCGTAAATATCTCCATTTAGATGAACTCGTATGGCTATATTTGCGTTGATTAATGCTTCTCGCACGTCAAGCTCTCTGAATTTATTGTGATACAAACTATAATTTATAAACGGAGACTTAAAAGCGTCCGCACCGTTTATTCACTCATTAAAATTCTGCGTATCGTCAATCAGCAACACCCGAGAAATTTTATAGTCATCTCATTAAGACCGAAGAGCCAAACAAATAAGAATCTTTATTTCTTGCGCAAGGCCATTGCTGTCGTATTCACACAATTATCAGATTCCTCATAATCTTAATATATATGGCCGGTGTAAGTAAATTCTATACAATTACGGAGACTTTCTCGGAGGGTTCGCTTTCAATAGGTGCGCTGGAGTAAAAGTCAGGGTCATGTGTTCATGTCGTGACTGTTTCCTACATTAAGCTTAAAGAGCAGTTATTGTTTACCGTAATCGCCTGAATTCAGGCTAAGTGCTGCCGATACGTTTTACCGGCTCTTAAGGATGTTTGCAACAATTGACTCTAAAAGTGTTTCGTGCGAAATAAACGAAGCAGTTTCATCCTTAGCGGTACATTCATTGAAAACAACGCTCGAGGCCTCTTTTAGAACAAAGACAATATTAATAAGATTGTTGATATGACCTTCATCTTATTCTTTTTGGTTATGTGAAAGTTGTAATCGTTTAAGGCAGCCTTTGTGTCATACAATACACAGTCGATTGAAGAAAGTTTCACTAGTTAACTCACATTGAGTAACCGTATCGGCCTTGCAATTTCATTCATCAATATGAACTGCTTAATTGAACAACGAACGAGTCTTCTTATCGGCACTCTTTCAATCACCCATCACAGTTAATACGTCTAAACGAGACAAAGGCATCAACTAATTTGCTTGTCAGTACAAAATAATCAACATTGATCTACCAATACCAGAACAATTGCTTTTCCTTAACAAGCGAATTTGAATTCTATTGCAACAGACTTAGAATTTTTGGTCCCTTTGATATCACTTGTATGCATTTCTTCCGATTCACCAACAACCGCTTTCAATCTAAAGTTACTTTTAATATCAGCTTTTACGGTTTCTTTTTCTTCGTTACTTATAAAAGCTTCTAGACGGAAGAGTGTGTCAAATAAGAGCCAATTTGAGGTTTGAGGTTGTATAGTGGTCGTATTATGGTTGTATGCCGACGATAGCCCGAGGTGCAACTCATTAAGAATACTTTCGCCCGTCGTGCTATACTCGTTCTTTTATACATTGCCGCCCGATCAGCTGATTAGCCAAAGTTCACACGTCGACGACTTGCTGGATTGTGGTCTGCTACTTCCTGTTGGCCGCTAATCGAATTTGACAGAGTTTAAAATTAGAATCCGATTTGCCGAACTGATATTGATGATTGAAGAAGAAAAAGATAAAATAAGGCTTAGTTATAGTTACGTAGTTAGACGTTATAAAATAGGTAGGTTTGGTATGGTACTCTTTGGAATTAATCTTAGATTACTACAATAATCTCAAGGAAGTAATTATGTAACTACTAATGGTCAAAGAGGAGCTATAAAGTACAATACGACTAGCAGTATGTTCATATTGTTTATTCCATAACTACTACATATTTTATTACCCTACCTTAGTAATTATCACATGCAATGCAATATGTTTACACAACCCATGATTAGAATCACAAGCAATAAATTCAACATTATAATGCCCATAAATGTTTGAAAGGAGGTGTTTTTCCAATCATTTCTTGATCAACCCTTAAAGCGACTTATGGAAGTTGTCTCAGTCAAGAAACATTTTTTTTAATCTGTTAATGGGAAGATGCCACTGCTAATTCCAGGAGTTGATACCGGATCAGTGTGTTCAAGAAAAACTGAAGAAAAACCATCTAAATATGGAGAGACGACACCATAAATCTTCACTAGTTCGACTTAAGTCAAGGACGCAAAGCATCTAATGAAGAACTTATCTCTGGTTTCCCATAGGCATATTTAAGAGGCAAGATTGTGACCAACAAATGAAGATTAGCTCAAGAAAATTGATAATCTAAATAAAAAAATTGCATATTTGAACTAGACTAGACTATTTCAATAACAATTAGAAGCAGGTCAGCATAGACTAACGGCAAACTTATTATAAAATACGCGAATCAAATCAAAACAAAGTTCAGTAACCTTTCGAACTACTCCAAATACCGTTTTTGTTTGATATAGCCATTTCTAATACCAGTTATCGACTAATCGGTCTGAGATCAAAGAAGCTAAGACAGAAGTCACGATTCGATACTTCGATGCTATCTTTAATACAAGAAAATTGACACGAAGTCTTCCGCCGATTGCTATCTGCAACCAAATTCTACATTACTTCAAGTCTTCTGGCATCACCCTTAGTATGTTTGACCGAAGGGCTATTTTAGTTGTTTTGGTTGGAATAGACATCGTTGTTTTTATCTGTATGAGCGTCTCGATTTTGATGGATGAGTTTAGAGTGCAAACGACGACAGGTGGGCGAATAAGATCGATAGTATTGGATGAGACTGCGCTGAATCAAGCCTGACTGTTCCTGATGACTTTATTATATGGTCTACTCGATGGCTAGGGTTCCAAAACTAGTTACTAATCCTGTAAAATCCACTACTTTTTACTAATCTATTGTCATTTATAAGTTACAGTCAAAATATCGATTTCAGATACATTTTCTTTTGTTTTCCTTCGGAATGGCATCTGTCGTGTTGCAGCTTCTTAGATTTAGAGTATAATTGGATAGTATTCGCTTGCTCCCACAGTGTGTGTACTTATTATAAATCTTATTATGATCTTAATTTTGCAAGAAGTACGAATTCTTTACCAATGGGCCAAGAAATTTCTTATTGCCTGGAATTTTTTTAACGTATGCCAAGTCTTTTGTATTTACCTTTGATTTATGCTTATTTATAAGTTTTGCTAACTTCTTGAGATTACACACACTAACTTTGAGAAACCCTGATGAATATGGAAGTGTTTCGTAGGGCAAAGTTCGGTTTGCTTTATAACTGTCAGTAAGGGATTTCTCTTTTATGGTGTTGTGGTTTTCAGAGCGTAGTTACAGTGTTATTGTGATTAGTTGTAATACGGTTGTAGATCACAATGTTTAGGGTTTAAATCCTATATCTCTATATCCTATACCTAGGTATATTCATTTCAATATTCTTACTTCAAAAAATAGATAATTTAATTCTATAAGCTTTCAACACTCGTTAAACCTTCAATTTTTAAAATGGGTAAAAAGTATCACCTGATATCTTGATTGAAATCACTAGTAGTTTTATTCAGAAGTAACATTCTCATACTACGTTTTGCAATTAAAAGTTCGATTAAGTGTCAATAATTACAAGACACTTTTATGGCTCCACCTTGGCACTTGACACTTCAATTTCAGCAATATTGAGCGGGTGACATTTGTCAGTTTCTGTTGTGGTGCTATTTTGGTGCGCATGCGGCGTTTTTGACCCATAAACATTTTTTACCCTGACCTTATACAATTATGCTTTTATCATAGCTCTTCCATGCTGGACTTAGGATAAAAATAAACGTAGAGCGTCCGTACCACTGAACCCGCTGCTTTTCTTCCCGGACATATTTTAAAAGTCAATAGAGGATTCGAGAGCTTTGGGTGTATTGTAATTTAGGCGATAGGTTCACATGTCAACCTATCATTACAATACACACTTCTCTCTTAAATCACTCTAGGGTTTTAGTAAGCCGTTGACGCTCTGCCTACCCCGTAAGGGTCGCAAACGTGATTGTATGTATAAAATTTTGATGCTAATTTTAGTGCGCATGCGGCGTTTTTGACTCAAAAACATGTTTCACCCTGACCCTGCGCCGGAGTGCGTAAATCATGTACGTGGCTATTATTATGACTTTCTCTGTTGATAACTCTTGTTATCTCTGCTTTCCAAACGAGACTGGGTTTTGTTATGAGGCTGGGATAGATTTCATTAAAGCTTATATCTATCTTAATTAAATTATATTTTTTATCAGCATATTCTTTTGCAATCTTTTAAGAGACAAGGCAAGGATCATTTCACGATTGGGCAAATATTTAAAGGTGATTATTTCCATTACCTAATATTGTGGCACTCTGATGCAGGGAATCTTTGTGTGGGTTTTTAATGTACCTACTTAATCGTAGTTTCTTTATTGCTTAAGTTCTAGAGGCATTTATATCTCTATGACTCTCTTTCTATGGCCATTTTTATAGTGACATGTGTGACAATACATGATTTATATCTCGCCTACTTACATTGTTATTCTTACCTAACTTGACAGTAACTCCTAGATTGACAGTAACATGGTTTTGTAAACTTTTATTGTGAGCTTTCACTCGGTTATTGTACCAATTTACCATTTTTGTTGACAATAAAACGGAGTGCCCTTATAGGGACGTGAAAGGGACTAAGGGTCGTATTTATAAAGCGATCTCAAGTTTGAGAGCAATATTAAGTTTGGATTTGACAGGTCGTTTTGTACTGAAATGACATTTCTGATACATTTTATTATTAAACGATAAACAAGTGTTATTCATATTGAATATTTGACACGGCTTACTTGTTTGTTGTGAGACAAGGCTTGTGCCTCGACGTTTCGACCATATACGATGGTCTTCCTCAGGAGCTCGGAGTTGACACACCACCGCACGTCAGGTGTGATCTCCGACTGCGGTTCGCGGCTCGCTGTGCTCGCGCCGACAGCGCGACAGGTGGCGCTGGTGTCGACACAAGCTCAGGTTCTTGTGTTGGTGGAATATCGTTTAGCAAAAGGTTCAAACACACGGCACTGACTGTATCTTCGTTTTTAACTTGCTGTACAGACGCAGGAATCACAGATCGTAGCACAGGTTTCCACGATTGCGATAACGACCACCCGCCATCTCTGTTAAAATTCGGACGACGGCTAATTTCGATGGCTTCTCGTATTTTCCGGGGTACGAAAAACTTTTCCCGAGCCAATACACTGGTCTTGTCAAAGCGTATGTAATGATTGCAGTCCGAATCTAGCGAGTGTTCCGCTACCGCCGACGTCACGGTACTACGATTCTTAACACTGCGTATGTGCTCCGTGACTCTAGTAGAGACATGTCGCTGGGTCTCGCCGATGTAGCTTCTACCACACTCGCAAGGGATTGAGTACACGCCTGGTCCGCTTAATGGCTCTCTATCTTTCGGCGACCTTAGCCAACTCTTTATTTGTGAATTTGGTCGGAAGATGGTTTTGATGTTATATTTCTGACTTAGCAGAAAACCAATCTTGTCAGTTACACCTTTTAAATATGGAAGATAGATAGGACGCCGATCCGCCGACTGTGGCCTTTCATGATTAGATGCGCTTACCATTCGCCAACTCTGTTTCCAATTATATCCATTGGACTCTAACACTCCTCTAACATGGTTAAGCTCCGACTCTATATATTCCGAGTCACATAAGCGGAGCACTCTGTTAATGAGAGAGCGTGGAACTGACGAGAGATGTCGTGGATGGTGGTGCGAGTCTGCTCTTAAATACCTATCTGTATGCGTAGGCTTTCTATACACTGTGTGTCTTAATCGGCCGTCGTCTCCTCGTATGACCAAGACATCTAAAAATGGTAGCCTGCCCTCTTTCTCTCTCTCTACAGTGAATTTAATTTTTGGATGGACAGAGTTTAAGTGTTCTAGTAGCGCATCAACCTTATCTTCGGTTATTATGGCGAACACATCATCGACGTACCGAAGCCAGCACTTAGGCGTGTGGGGGGCATTTTTCAAAGCCTCTTGCTCAAACCACTCCATAAAGATATTGGCTGCCACGGGAGCTATAGGGGAGCCCATCGCCACTCCATCTATTTGTAAGTAGTACTCTCCCCTCCACATTAAATACCCGCTCCGTAGACATAGCTCAATACCATCCATGTACTCAGAAGGTATGCTAGCGCGCTCTATACTGTCAGCTATTATTTTGATTGTGTCCTCTACTGGTACATTAGTGAATAAAGAAGCTACATCAAAACTCACCATGGTGTCCCCTTCCGCCAACTGTATTTCTTCGAGTAACTGTATGAAGTGCGTAGAGTCCTTCACAAAACTTGGCGTATTACCAGTTACTTGTTGCAGGATATCGGACATGCGCCGTGATAGAGCGTATGTGGGTGAGTCGATCTGGCTTACTATAGGTCTAAGAGGCCAGTTCAGTTTGTGAATCTTCGGCAAACCATATATCTTCGGAGTCGTAGGTATGCGTGGTCTTAGGGTGGCTGTTTCCTCACTGTCTGGTAACCGCATTCGTAAGAATAAAGAAGTGTTGGTGTTGCCCGCGGACAAAGGTAACGCGACTGTGATTGTGAATACTGTTGATTACGAAGCCAAAGTCACGGAACTGGTAAGCGATACATCAACTTACAAAAAAGTTGACTACAATCCCACGGCAAGGGTGACCAAGAAAGTAATGAGTATTCTACAATCGTTACCAGACAGTGAGGAAACAGCCACCCTAAGACCACGCATACCTACGACTCCGAAGATATATGGTTTGCCGAAGATTCACAAACTGAACTGGCCTCTTAGACCTATAGTAAGCCAGATCGACTCACCCACATACGCTCTATCACGGCGCATGTCCGATATCCTGCAACAAGTAACTGGTAATACGCCAAGTTTTGTGAAGGACTCTACGCACTTCATACAGTTACTCGAAGAAATACAGTTGGCGGAAGGGGACACCATGGTGAGTTTTGATGTAGCTTCTTTATTCACTAATGTACCAGTAGAGGACACAATCAAAATAATAGCTGACAGTATAGAGCGCGCTAGCATACCTACTGAGTACATGGATGGTATTGAGCTATGTCTACGGAGCGGGTATTTAATGTGGAGGGGAGAGTACTACTTACAAATAGATGGAGTGGCGATGGGCTCCCCTATAGCTCCCGTGGCAGCCAATATCTTTATGGAGTGGTTTGAGCAAGAGGCTTTGAAAAATGCCCCCCACACGCCTAAGTGCTGGCTTCGGTACGTCGATGATGTGTTCGCCATAATAACCGAAGATAAGGTTGATGCGCTACTAGAACACTTAAACTCTGTCCATCCAAAAATTAAATTCACTGTAGAGAGAGAGAAAGAGGGCAGGCTACCATTTTTAGATGTCTTGGTCATACGAGGAGACGACGGCCGATTAAGACACACAGTGTATAGAAAGCCTACGCATACAGATAGGTATTTAAGAGCAGACTCGCACCACCATCCACGACATCTCTCGTCAGTTCCACGCTCTCTCATTAACAGAGCGCTCCGCTTATGTGACTCGGAATATATAGAGTCGGAGCTTAACCATGTTAGAGGAGTGTTAGAGTCCAATGGATATAATTGGAAACAGAGTTGGCGAATGGTAAGCGCATCTAATCATGAAAGGCCACAGTCGGCGGATCGGCGTCCTATCTATCTTCCATATTTAAAAGGTGTAACTGACAAGATTGGTTTTCTGCTAAGTCAGAAATATAACATCAAAACCATCTTCCGACCAAATTCACAAATAAAGAGTTGGCTAAGGTCGCCGAAAGATAGAGAGCCATTAAGCGGACCAGGCGTGTACTCAATCCCTTGCGAGTGTGGTAGAAGCTACATCGGCGAGACCCAGCGACATGTCTCTACTAGAGTCACGGAGCACATACGCAGTGTTAAGAATCGTAGTACCGTGACGTCGGCGGTAGCGGAACACTCGCTAGATTCGGACTGCAATCATTACATACGCTTTGACAAGACCAGTGTATTGGCTCGGGAAAAGTTTTTCGTACCCCGGAAAATACGAGAAGCCATCGAAATTAGCCGTCGTCCGAATTTTAACAGAGATGGCGGGTGGTCGTTATCGCAATCGTGGAAACCTGTGCTACGATCTGTGATTCCTGCGTCTGTACAGCAAGTTAAAAACGAAGATACAGTCAGTGCCGTGTGTTTGAACCTTTTGCTAAACGATATTCCACCAACACAAGAACCTGAGCTTGTGTCGACACCAGCGCCACCTGTCGCGCTGTCGGCGCGAGCACAGCGAGCCGCGAACCGCAGTCGGAGATCACACCTGACGTGCGGTGGTGTGTCAACTCCGAGCTCCTGAGGAAGACCATCGTATATGGTCGAAACGTCGAGGCACAAGCCTTGTCTCACAACAAACAAGTAAGCCGTGTCAAATATTCAATATTTCTGATACAAACTCAAATTCGATGTCACTCTTGAAAGCTGATTATAAATACGACCCTTAGTATGTCATGTAATAGAGGTTATCTCACAAGTCGGGCGTGCGAAATTTTTGCCTATTAGCTTTACAATGCTATCAATTTGTGGAGAGCATGACATAAACTAAATCTTAACCGAAATTGTTGCCGCCCTTTATGTTCTCTCAGGATAGACAATGATAGGTGACCGTTTCAGTCAAGATTTAGTGATTTTGTGCGCATACGAATCAATACCAATGCTCGGGTTAGTATGTAATCGTGTTAGTTAGTCAAAGCACTTCGCTATAATTTTAAAGAAACTTAATGTCCGTTTGTCAAAGTCGGGAACCATTATCGAACTCCATAACCCATACGTATCTTCCAAAGCACAGAATATTTCTTTAACAAGCTGGACATCGCGTAGCTTTCCAAGTTCGCTTTCAAAGTCAGTTAAAAATAGGACACACCCCCATTCAAAGACAGTTTAAATTGTATTGAAATATTACATCCATGATACCATTCCGACGTTACGATATGTATAAAAAAATTGCTATAACGACAGAGCATCAGTCAAAAGCTTTCTTCCACTATAAATGTATGTAGTTACCGTAATGTCTCTTCATATATCTCTGATGATAATACGTAGGTAAACGTATGATGGAGAAGTCAAGTAATATTACTTAATATTATAAATGCGAAAGTTTGTGTGTGAGTGTGTGTTTGTTACTTCTTCACGTTTAAATGGCTGTAGGCAATTGGATGAAACTTAGTTTTTAGATAAAAAAATATAGGTTAGTTTTTACCGCAGGAAAATAAGTCAATAGGGAAAATTATTAAACTTCGAGTGAATTCTATAAATTTTATGTCAAAGTTATGCAATCCAATAAATTATTTCAGCTTATATAGTAACTGTTGGTTTCCTGATGGTTAAAATTGTTATGAGTTTGAAAGATTTCACAAATAGATAGGTAACGGATAGATTATTCATAAGAAAATGCAAACACCAAAGTTACACAATTATGATATTACATACATACATACATAAAATCACTATGATATTAATTGTAAATAATAAACTGCATAATAGTAGGGGTTTGTAAGTTTAGTTACATGAACTTTGAACATAAAGATTTCCTGTTTTGCATGTCTATAAAATAAACAATTTGTTACAAAGTAGTACCATAATTATTAAAGTTATGAACAATTTATCCTAGGATCAAGTTATTGGATTTATAATAATTTTATTTACTAATTACTTTTCTAAGTAAATGGAACCCATAAGAAAATGTATTCGGTATACGAAACAACCCTAAATTATAAAACAAAACTTAGTACCTTACTGGTTTATAGTCCCATTTTAAGAGATACCCAAGTACAGATGCATAGAGGCAAGTAAATAATGGAAAACCAGATGCGTGCGCGCTGACCGTGAAGGCCATCTTGTCGCATCTTTGAGATGCAGTCGGTACGAGTTTATGAATTATTATAAGTGAGCATGATATCATATTACAAGAAAAATAGTTATATTAATATACTACCTATAATGCTAAAATACAAAGCTTCTCTGAAAGGGTAATTAAAATCTTGAAGATTTTCTGCGGTTACATGCTATTTAGCGTATTTGAAATTTTTCTTTTTCTTTCCTGCTGTATTGGCAGCAATAGAAAAACATCTAGCTGCCCTTCCTCCCAAGCATGCTGTAGAAGTCAACAAAAGGGATTCGACAGTGTATTGTAATTTAGGTAATGGGCTGACAACCTGTCACTACAGCGATACACTTTAGGATCTAAAATTGCCCTAAATTTTTGTCAGACTGTGGCGACGTCGCCTTTTATGATGCATTTTACGCTTTGCTTAACGTTCGTAACTTGATGTTTATATATGTTTGGGTTATGATATCTCAAATGTATTATTAAAAACAATGTAAAGCCTAACTTGGAAAGTTCCGCGCTGAAGTTTTGTTTCGTAACTTTTAGCGTGAGTCGAGTGAATGAATATTCAACCACTGCATCTCGAACGGCCCTTAAATTACTTATAAATCCCCTTTTACTACTTCAAAATATTATTATGACGGCAATATTTACTACAGACTCTTAAGAGCTATTGCATTAATTGCATACGCTCAGGCTTTCATGAAACATAGAGTGAAAAGGTTAAGATATGTTTAATATTTTCTAACTTCAAGTAGTATAGTACCTATTCATGTAGGTACGCCCTTACAGTTTCTAGAGATGAATACTATAGTACGTACTTGAAGTCTTTTAATGAATGCCATAGTTATTAACAAACTATAGAAAATCGTAGAATCAAAGACACTTTTCCTTATGACTGAGTAACAGGGTTATGTAACGACCATTAAAGACTAATTTGACAGTAAATACATATGCAATGTTATTATTTACTAATAAGATGACATGCATTACGATTTGTAATATTATGTTTTTGAATACTTCGAACATTTCTCAATATTCCTAATTACAAATAAAAACACATTTGTAAGAAACTATTAACATAATCATTTGAACGTGTTAAGAATATTTGTCAACGTTAAGCAATTTTACTACAATTTTGAAAACATCACTCCGTAAAGTAAAGCTCACATACGGGATGCTATTGTGGGGGACCAATATTTGAGTCGTTCTCGCGGTTGGTCCGGATTTGGCCATTTTTAATGAATCTCAAAAAAATATTAGGTAGCGCTTTAGTTTTTATAAATTAGGTTTGTATACGTATATAAAAAAATTAGAAATGGAAGGCACTCACAAAAAAAAATTATGTTAAGAGAAAATTAACGGATAGTAATGACGTCATGGAAGGAAATGACAAATGCCTGGATGGAAATGATATACCAGTGGATGGAAATGACTTATCTCAGGATGGCAATGATATTTTTAGGATGGGAATGAACTATCAAGAAACACATCAAAATTTTTGTTTTTTTTTGGTGAAAAAAGGATTGTTTGAACAGAAAAACATCATTGTAATCAATATTAATTTATTTCAGAGTGAAAATGAATCTTTTTTTTTAAGATTCCAGCAATAATTCTGCCAAAGCTTAGAAATACTAGTGAGTACGTCCTTTTTTAGCCTCATAACTCCTCAGTCTTTAATTTCTCATGTATCGAAATAAAATATACCTATCCAAAATTAAATACTAATTATGAAAATCTAATTTTTTTATCACAAGTATTTGAGGATAATCTTGTGACTTTGTCTATCAAAACTAATCAACATTTATACTCAAGTATAACAAAAAACAAACAAAAAGGATATTCTTACACATACAGAATGTAGAATAAGGGATATGACCGTTTTCTTTACAATATTTATCATGAAGATTCTTTAAGTTGTCCGCAAGATACCTCTTCTGCTTTATAACACCGTTACGTTTAATGTATTCGTTTTTGCCTGCTGCAACTTGACTATTGAGGTCTTCTTCAAAGAAGGATTTGACTTTGTGTTTCTGTATCGAAATAGTATTTTGCCTTTTCTCTGAAAGTTTCTTTTTGAGAGAAAAGGGCAATTTCGACAGGACACGGTATTTTGAAAGCTTTTCTTTGTTTTTCAAGATGTCTTCTACCAGAGGCCTTTTGTCTTTTTTGTCGCTCTTCCTGTATTTTTCGGTAAATCCTTTTGCAACTGACTCTGTAAATAGTAACTTTTTTTTCACTTGTGTTATTTTGTCCTCTTTAATATCTTTTATTATACCTTCTACTTTTTTTTCCAAAGTATCCAGTTTTTTATCGTTTTTTGGCTGTTTTTTATCTTTACGAAGCAGAGAGTTTTCTTTTTTAACTTCAATTAACTGTTGTTGTAAATCTCTTATGATCTTTAAATTTCTATATCGAATTCTTCTTACAGCTGTCTTGCACAGGCACGATTTTTCATCTTTTTGACTAGTAGTAGGTGTACTGACTAGTTCATCTTGTGTTTTCTCTTCATTTTTCTGATTTGATTGTGCATTTGACGATTTATTTTGGTGCAGCGATGGTGAGACTGTAACTGATGCTAATGGATCAGCTACGTTATTTATAGGTTGTGCTTGTTCTGCGTCACTTTCTGGTGGTGAGTTCTCTATTAAAATACTTTGAATTTTTTTCTGTTCCTGAACTTTTTTCACATAATCTTGCGTATTTTTACGCCATCTCCGTCTCTGTTCCCTTTTAGCCCTGTTGCTCAATTCATTGATAGGTAACACTTTCTTGTTCTTCTTTTTCTCAAGATATCTCTTTTTTTCTTTTTCTTGATAAATGCGGTATTTTTCCGGGTTACCTTTTATTTCAAGAAATTTTTCTTTTTTCCGTAGCCTATCCTTCGCCAACTTTTCTTCCTTAGTTAGTTTTTTTTTCGTTCTACCCATCTCTTCTCAGTACCTAAAATAAATATACGAGTCACCTATAATAGTTTTATTAAAAATTGCTATTTTATAGTTGTTGTATAAAATACATTTTTTCCATGCTCTCTGGAAGCGATAAAAAAACATAGAATGTGCCAGCTGCATCTCCTCCCGGGCATGCTGTAAAAATCAGCTAAGGGATTTGCAGTATATTAATTTAGGCGATGGGCTGACAACCTATCACTCAGCAATATACAGATCTATCTTAAAGAACCCTCAAAACTTGTTAGTCGTTAACGCTCTGCCTACTCCATTAGGGATAAAGGCGTGATTTATGTATGTATGTGTGTTTAAAATACGAATGTGAAAATACAGAACTATATAAAGTCAAACGATAAGTTTTATAAACGAAAGATATAAAACAACATAAAATACCACACCCTTGCGTTTCGGCAGAGATATTTATATGAAATATAGCTAATGGGTGAGTTAAAGTATAGAAAAGTTTAATAAAGAACGGTTTTTGATTGCGTTTCAAGGAATTTATACCATAAAATTTCGATTGAAATATTAACATCATTTCCTTCCAAATTTGCTCATTTCCTTCCGCAAAAATTTTGGAAGGAACGGAAGGAAATGAATTGGAAGGAAATGACATTTCAACAGTTATTCATCAATATCTTGAAATTGACCCATATTTCAAGGACTTAACTTAATACACGCATACCACCAACCAAGTCTATTAAGATAACATGCATATATGAATCATCTCATCAATGGTGATTTTTTTAATAAATGGATAGTAATGACGACTCACCTGTGACAAAGTCGTTTTTCACTAGCGGGAACGAAGATAAGAAATTTCGCAGCGCGTGCGCACACCCGCCTCCGACAGAACCTTTCAAAGGACAGCCGCAGGAAGGACGTGCGGGGGTCGGGTGCAGTCAACAGGGCTGTATTTGGACTAAAACTTAATTTCCATTTTTGTGGAAGGAAATGACGAAAATCGTTGGACAAAATGTTTTTGCCCGTTCTCTCAGACTTGCAACTACTTCGTATTATTACTGTTGTGTATTTTCGTAATCTACATTAATTATTGAATTAGGAAATATGAAAAAATAATGGAATTTATTGCAAGAAACATGTAAAATATTTTTTTGAATTTGTAAGTTTCAAAATTTTCTTGGAGGGAAATGAGATTTTGACTAGTTTATCCTGAATATTTTTTCAACTAATAGATTTAAATAAAATATCGAAGATGCCACTTTTAGGTATCTACACAATACATGTTTTGCCATATAGCAGATTTTTTAAACGTTAACAGTGCACGAGTTATCATCGTGGAAACCAAATTCAGACCAACCGCGAGAACGACCCATTTACAAACGTTTCTAAACACAAATGCAGCACCATAACACAAATTGATTTTCCTTCCTGTACTTCATAAACTACGATAGTGAAACCAATAGATACTTGTTAAGCCATTATTATTACGGAATCAATCAACACATTTCTCCCACAATCTGCAGGTTCGAATTAGAAACTAAACAGACAGACAGACGGACACAGTTCCTTATATTGATTCATGTATCCGCAGTAAGGACGGATATAGTTATTTGAATGTGTTTCCTTAAATGGATTGACGTACGGACGTACAAATATATCCGAGGTGCATGCTGGCCATATAGAGACATGGATAGTTTTTATTCAAATTTATTTGACAAACGATTGGAACTTGGAGCTTTGAGCTTTCTTAGTTTGATTAATTTTCATGGGAATATGTATCATTAGTTAGGCCGTAATTTAAATGTATCTGCGAATACCAAGCATATTTTGTAGAGTTGAAAGATCAAAAGAAAGTATGTTATGACGTCATCATAATTATCTAGATGACATAATAGGTTAGGTGCTCTCTTTATTTTTAATTTTTATACCACTTAATATTATCCCACAATCCCGTAACTAAAAATATCTTTTTCAATTCTATTAACACCTCCACGTAATATCCAATACAATAAGTGTCAACACATTCTCTGCGGCGGCGTGACATACGTCACACGTGTCACATACGTCACAGCTGTCAGACGCGTGACATCGCAGTATTGAGATATCGTGTCAAACCGTGAAGTGAGCGACGCTAACTCGAAACACTTTCATGGTTCGTGAGGGAATCCATCTCATCTCTATTATGTATGCTTATAGGCAGTATAGGTATTACATCATCTTGTTTTCTAAACAACATGTTTTTATCCCAAGTCGAGCGTTGTATGACCTAAATGTTATGAAACTGGTACAATTTTAGGCATATTGTTTGTCATGTCCTGCATTACATAAACACGTATTACTTAAGTTAGTTTTTACTGTAGCCTTTCTTATAATACCAAGAAAATCCTTTCAAAACATGTCTTTTTATTCTGTGCGTTTTAAAAATTACTACTAACCACAGCAAAACAAACTTTTCTACCAGCTACGCGCAAGTCAAGTGAAAATGAGCTGCAAACTGCTCTTCCCCCCAACATTAAAGGCCGACCCGGGGCTACAATTATCAGTAGTATTTCTAGGCACGTGTCACACAGCAGCGAACGGGTTAAAGCGGTATGAGCGACAGCTGACTTTTTAGAGTAATAAAGCAATTTCACTTGGTGTAGGTATAGGTACCAGGTTTGAGGCTTCTTATAAAGTTAATCATAATTTAAAATGTCTTAAAAAATGAGCATTCATGAATTTTAAACTTTCAGAACCTAATTTCGTTATCTCCCTTCTCCCATCCCTCGGGTTGATCTCGTCCTTTGCGACCCTTTCGACTCATTTTCTCGCGTTCACTTTATCCCTCTTTGCTTTACGTCTCTATGTCGATCAACTTACATGAGTCAAGCGCAAGAAAAGAATTAATATTAACAAAATTACAGCTTTAAACAATACTGACAATGATTTTAGTGTTAAACAAAAAAATATTAGTTGTGATTTAATAGGTATATCCAACATATTTTACACGATCTGTATCATTATCTTCCGTATTCCTTAAAGGAGCATTTACCGAAGTCCATATAACTGTTCACCTCAATCTCTCCTATACAAATACAACCCACCCATACAATTCCAAACTTCATGTAACTGTTTCGCCCAACAACCCTATCATCAACAGCATTTGTTTATCAACCAGCAGTAAGTTATTGGTCATCAATATTCAGATCAGAGCGGTTTTCATTATGCAGAACAGAATCGAACCGGCACCTCGGGTATCGAGTCGACACGACTATAACTCCCAACTAATTTATACAACACTTGATCTTGTTACTTTCGATACGCATTTGTCAGTGATAAGTGCTGCAGTAAAGATACCCGAGATCTAAGGCCGGTATTTATAATCAGCTCTCAAGAGTGACAGCGAGTTTGAGTTCGTATCACAAATGTCACTTTAGTACAAAACGACCTGTCAAATCCATACTTAATATCGCTCTCAAACTTGAGATCGCTTTATAAATACGGGCCTAAGATGGTATTGGAGGTAAGGCTTTAATTATATTAGTCGACAAGGTTCTAACATTACATTAATAAAAAAATAAAATTTTACGCTGATTACATTAAAAAAATTATAAAAAGAAAAACAAATTTGCTCGCGTTGATGTCTTTTATATGGATCCTGTTATATTCTTTCCTACCTATTTTTACATTTCATTATTTTTCAAAAAATGTCTTAAAATTCAAAACGAAAGGTATGAATTCTATAAATAATATCACTTTAAATCAATTCCAAGTTGGCAGCCTGAGAACGCTTGAGTGAATTATATTTAACAGGATATTACGTGTGGACTTGACTTTTTCTGATGCCCAAATAAAGTTAATTGGATCATTTTTTTTCGTTTCTGCATGGCAAGCGATAATTCTTGTAAACAACTAATGATTAAAGGTCAAAGGTAAAAAGTTTAACAATATAATATATATCTGGAAAAGAATGTTTCCATGACCATGACCATTATCCCATTTAGGTAATGTATAAAAAAAGAAAAAAACTAATAATATTACTTATTCAGTTAATATTAAGTACATGATGTGAAAAGCGAATAAAATATTTTAACAGGCTGTTGAGTTGGATAATGAGGTGGCCATTTTTAAATGAAACGTGAGCTTTAAGTATAATTTGTTCAGACTGATTTTTAATCCGAATCAACTCTCTCATTCAAGCTTTAGATCGTTTTAAAAGATTTCAAAGATAAATCGCGTCTGCAAGAAGATAATTAAAATTTAACCCAAATAAGGTATATCAGCTTGGAATAACTTAACTCCCTAATTTTATTGTGGTAAAAGTTAAATTCCAGCAATTCGCGGACACACGGATACCATGAATTTTTATCACCCGAGGAGAAATTATTCACGTAAGACATGGTCAAATTGGTTCAATTACCATAAAATTCTGACACGACCGCAAATGTTCAGTTTCCGCTGATTTCGTGACACCAAAGCGAATTAAATAACTTTTTATAATGTTGGAGACTTCTCAGCTGAATATAGAGAATTTCTACGTCATAGATTGGATCAGTATAAGTATTATTGTCCTGTATTCGATTCTATCTCGGACATTTTTGGCCTAGGCTAGAGTCAAGAAGAGCAAACAAATTTATAGATTGCAATCTGATTAAAAAATTGGTGGTTACGAAATTATGAACTCACTTAACTTAAAAATTAGATAAATCTGGTTGATATCCAATCTAACTAGCGTTTGTAATCTATAAACTAAGATAAAATAAAATATAATAAGACCAAAACCGTCATTAATCATACTAAGGAAGGAAGAGTTCATTAGGTTTCACATTTCGTCTGCAAAACAGTGCATCCTTTCTCACGTGATTTCTCAATTTGTCTAACTCCTTTTCGTGTCTGGGAATTGTCGGTTTTACAAACTGAGTACAAACATATTTACCAGAATAAGGAAAATTTGCAATTCTTAGATATTGGCCTCAATTCACGCCGTCCAGTTACTAATTCTAATTCTTAGTAGCGCTGTCACTTTCTTAACTTTGACATAAGAACAGGATAGCAAACAAATACGTGAGTTTGACATTTCTTATCTGACATAAGACTGCTTAAATTAATTAAAATTAGTGAGCACGCTCTATGGTCATTCCTTATTTAAAGCGCCGTACGTCAAATTAAGAATGTCAAAGTCACGTGTTTGTTTGCTATCCTGTTCTTATGTCAAATTTAAGAAAGTGACAGCGCTACTAAGAATTAGAATTAGTAATAGTGCGTCCTGAATTAACACCATTAGCTATCACTCACTGCAAAATTTACTCTAATTGGATAAAATTAACTAAAATATTGAGGCACTGTTTAAATAGTATCTTTAATTTGACATTCATC
Organism: Scrobipalpa atriplicella; assembly: GCA_029255725.1. Classification (NCBI taxonomy): domain Eukaryota; kingdom Metazoa; phylum Arthropoda; class Insecta; order Lepidoptera; family Gelechiidae; genus Scrobipalpa; species Scrobipalpa atriplicella. The sequence goes on from JARACY010001575.1 coordinate 49,034, forward strand.
ATTCATCTATTATTTATTCATTAACAGCTGATTTTTTTTCATAAGCTTTTGAACCAATAAAAGTTCAGTAAATAAAAATCTTATAAAAAATAATACAAGGCCTCAAAAACTAGAGTCAACATCGTACATCGTAGAGACGTTGTCACATTCTACGTGTCTATTTGTCCGACTCATAACTCTGTTGTGTATCTGACAGCTCTGTCGTCTGCCGCACGAGTGTCGTTCGTTTCCTTGCCAAATATTTGACGGGAAGTAATTTATTTGTCTACGAAATTCCCAGGAGATAGGTGGATAAATGGACTGATATTTTGTGGATCGTTTTGTCTCGAAACGTTTAACATCACACGCCAACTGTATTCCGAAATATGTATTTTCTTTATTCAGTAGAGTTGTCAATTTTTTTTTATTTGTAGAGATATATCATAATATCTTGGATCCAACATTATAATGTCATTAGGTTAAGTTTTCCGTCCGTTAGGTTAAGTTTTCCGTCCGTTAGGTTAAGTTTAACGTGGTAAAGCTATGGAAATAAAGTTATTCATATTTGATAAATACCATACAACCTAATTGTATAAAAGAAGTAAACAAAATCTTTAGTCATGTTAGCGGGAAGGAAATCGAGCTTAAGAAATAAAAAGACTGTAACGAAAGGAAACAAAGTTAAAGCAAAATGGAGAATTTCAAAATTAATGGACAAAGTTCGTGAAAGCAAATGCCCGCATTTAAAATACGGGCGAGTTTTTTTATAGTACATTACGATACAAGTGCGGTGTGTTGATAGTTACAGCCGAGGCGATATTGCTAGCCCGAGCCGTAGGCGAGGGCTACAAGAAAGCAGAGGCTGTAATTATCATACCGCACGTATGTCGTACGACGTTTTATAACATATTTGCGAGGAAATAGCTAAAAAATTAAAACAATACAGCAAAAAGAAAAAAAGCGAGGAATAATTTTTACTCGTTCACAAATTAGCGATGCGCGCGCATCCACAGGGGTACGTTCAGTCGACCCAGTTCGATATTTATACCGATCGAATCTTATACTAGTGGGACGCACTGAACGTGCACCTTAGCTGCTGTCAGATAAAACCTCACTTTCGGTGCGCCTCTGAACGGGCCGGATAAAAATTAACCTAGTCGAAATTTCGTCTGCCAGGTGTCTCTGAACGGGCAATATAATTTTTAACCAGGTTAAATTTCGATCGATCGAGCGTTTCTGAACGTACTCCAGATTACCTAGTATATAATTATCGCGCAGCGCTTTTTTTTTTTAAGGCAAAGCACAAAAAACCAGCCAGTATTACTAATAAACTAAATTAATATTTTTTTTATTTTGTTACAGATAAATGGTTGTAATTTATTGTAAAAATTAATTAAATCAAAGAATTAAATGTTTATTTTATTATACTTTATCTCCCAAAGTTAATTTTATTTATAAAATGTAGACCACTTTTCTGCCATAAAAACTCTTTGCTAAGATTTAAAAAAGTACCGTTCGATAAACCGTGCGTTTTACCTAATAAAAAAAAAACTCGTGTGTTTTACAGCACTCGTGCATTTTACATTATACAATACAATATTGAAATTGGTGTAGTAAGAGACCCTTTACGAGCAAATGTGTTATAAAAATATTTACAGTGAACTAGGTTTCCTTTTGGAAATATGAGGACAGGTAATAAGACGTATGACTTGGAGACACGAGAATTTTTTAAGGTTTTTTAGGTTATTTCAATCTTTTTCTAGTTCAACTTTTATACAGTCATACAAAGAAAATGTTTTCTTGAAGATATGTTTTTATGGAAAATATCCCTAACTTTTTCACGTAAGCCGGACTTGAACCTGCCACCAAACCACCCGAAGCTCTAACTGACTTTTTAATAATAATCTCACTACCGTAGGAGGTTTCTGCTTAGAAATAAGCTTTTGTGTTTTTAGGTTTGTGTCCTCTTTAGTATGTTTATGTGTACTTTTAAATAAATAAGAATTCCTGAAGCGGAAACACACGATCAGTTAATTCACTACAATGTCGCTAATTCAATTTAAACCAACAACTATCCTTACATAACCAGCAGTATGAACACAGCAACTGCCGCAGAACACTTTAACTGCCGCTAAAGTGCAATATATTAACGCCACCACCCATTATCCGCGCGATAATTCCCGCGATTGGCAGGTGAGCCGGCTGTGGGACACGACATGATATAATCAGGTCCAAGAAATGTCAGGTCAAAAGGGAATTCAATTTGTGTGTTGTTGCAGAGTGTTGAGAGTTTGTTATCGTAAAGAATTGTATAGGTAAGAAAGGGTTTTAAAAAGTTACGTAACCGATTTCGTGTAAAATCGATTTTTATTATTTCCATCATAACGTAATAGGAGTAGATTTGCATCAAGTCTTTGCCAAACCATAACGTTTTATTAAATTTTAAAAAAATACATAAATTAAGTACGTAATATTAATGTGACAATAATTTAACAATTATTTTGACATCATGTCATCATTCATCTGACTGTCATTGATTTGTTTACAGTTATCGTGGCCAATGTGCCGTCTGATCAAAAAAGGACCAACCAAATCGTACCCTGTGTATGTAAATGCACCAGCGCCTACGCACCCGCCCACGTCCTTGCAAGGACGTCCATTGTCCTACGCTATTATGTAGGCCGCGTGTCGGATTGTTGACTTTAATGTGATTTAAATAATTATTGTACGTGGATGATGTTCTGCCAAGGTCATGGGGAGGAAGCGGAACTAGAAGTAATTGTCGGTGTGTTGTTTTAGTGTTTGAATATGGTGCGCAAATTATGTGTTTTATGTGCATGTAGGATTGGAATAGTTAATGTCTGTTATCAAAAATAAGGAAACAACTATTATTAAACTAATTAGATAAGATATAGCAGAAAATATAGTAACGATCGATAAATAATTTATTGCGAAATGCATTTTTCGTTTAGCCGTTGATACTCTGTCTATCCTGTTAGGAAAACAGGCATAATTTTATGTACCTTATTATATACTATAATCGATTATCAATGGAAATTCAATCCCACTTAGTTATTCCTGACCCCACGCCCTTCCAATATTTCATGCGACAGGTTTTACAGTAGGACCTTACATTATTAACAACTAATAATAACAACCTAATAGTGCTAAATAATACCAGCTAGCGGTATTTATTACCTAGGAAAAAGCAATTATAGGTTAAGTTAGGTTACCTACAGTAAACGCTGGGTTGGTTAAGTTATGTGATGGTTCAGTGTTTCAAGTAATTTGTGTGTCTAATGGAAACAAATTATGTAAGTTGTACGTATTCCTTCCTGTGGGGACTTGTATCAAGTTTAACACGTTCAATACAACTGGAGTTGATTACGGCGGATATCAAAGCTCTACAGAGTACTTTATCCTACTTAGGACATTGTGCTTAAAATGTAGTAAATCTGATAGCAACGTAGTATATGAGGCAGTTTATATTTCGGTTGCAGTCTGTCATATGGGTGATATTTTAGTGGCATAATTTTTAATTGCTAATTTAGTATAGCATAATGAGTTTCACATAACTTTACTGGCATAATGAAGCTTTTACATAAATATACAACATATTGTAACAGAAAGGGTATATGCATTGTGAAAGGTGTGAATCTGCCCAATGAAACTGAACAACTTTCCCTAAGGAACATAGGTCGAAATACGAAAAATAGAACTAAATATGGAACCCTGTCATATCTCTATAACCTAGTCGTAGTTCTTTTGCTTCAATTCATGAACAAAATTTTCTTTAATTCAACCTTTTGTGCAACCAGATTTTGTCTTATTCCAAAGGTAAAATAACTTCCATAGGCCACAGAATTTGTGACAGGGCGATCTCATCTAAAAAGCTTGATGACGTACACTACTCTATACACTACAGAAGAACAGCAATACTTGCGTATAAAACAGTAGTGAACGTGTTAAAACGGCCATGTAAATCCCGCTAAGCGTTCCAAACAAGTTGTCTAAGGGGAGTGTATTGATGGCAGACTTCATTCATCAGAGCCAACGGTAATGTTAGTTCTTACCAGTAGCATTAGATAACTGAATGTAATCATTGTAAATACTGAGCTTATATGGACTTTATGATAGTTACAATTAAGAAGTAATTTGCATATTCGCTTTCATCCGCCTTGTAATTTTCCTTTCATTATTACCTGTGCTGTCGCTTGTAGGCAATTTCTTCTAATAGAAGTATTCTAAAGCTCTGAAATTAATTTTTATCAATTCAAGATAGGTGGGCCAGGTAGAGCCACAAACACTTTATTATACTTCAGCTCAAGGTAAAAAGTCTCATATGAGTAAAACGCATTTGTTATGAACTAACTACAGTTGCTTTTGGAACTACACCTACTCCATTATTGAGTAAAGTAACGCAACGTGTTATGCCGCACTGAATAAATTAAATATATTTAGTCCCTAATAAAAGAAGACCTAGACATTCTAAAACCGTCAACGGTGCGGCATTGTACAGTATATCAAGTGAAGTACTTACCAAGCCCGCAGATGAGGTAAGTCGGGGGCGGCTTGAGCACCGACCGCGAGTAAGCGCCCCGGACGGTCTCGAGGGCGCGAGGGGCCCCCGCGACCAGCAGCACCCCGGGGGCGACATACCCCGCGTACCGCAGCTCTGCCGTCGCCGCCGCTAGCGCCCCCGCCCACCAACATTTCGCGTTTGCTGCTAGGAAACTCTGTGGGCAAGAGAGAAGGGCAAATTTGTTATATCACCTATGTAAAGACAATTAAGAAACCAAAATTTGAGATATTGGATTCGTTTGTAAATTCTGGGAAAAAATATTAAGAAGAAGAAGACCGTAAGTCAACGACATCTATCTAATATTACTCTATGCCTACCTTACCTACTAAAGTCAAAATTTAATTTCAGTTTTTTTCTTCTCTTAATTTATCGACCCTGGAAAAAATACCTAAATTGGTACCTGCTCCGACATGTACTTTCAAACGTTACGTAATGAAGAACATCCCGTGACCTAAATCCAGGAGATCTGAAAGAGACTGTGGACCTAGCCTCAATGAAGAGAGTTCAATCGATAAGGCTTTTAAGCTTTCAAGTTGTAGGTACCAACTTTTTTCGTAGTAAATAGGCTCTGGCATATAATGTTTAATTGCTTTTCGTGTATGATATAGTAAATACATGCCTATTGATTAATTGTTCTAACGCGTAAGCAAATTACCTACTATATTTCTAGTTTTTATGACCATTTTCTTATAGAAAACCGATTTCAAGAAAATATTATATCTTATTCCCAAAGGATAGCATATTATGATAGCGTTTTGAAAACCTATCCTTTGGACATGATTTCGACATTAAATCTGTTGTTTCCTAAACATTCCTGCATAACTCCATTCTGACCACTTCTACCCACCGATTCATCAAGCAACACTTATCTGGCGTACAAAATAGCTACCGGCCAAGGAAATTACGGTCCTTTATCTCATTCAGTGAATGAATGAATGTGCAATGAATGAGATCCGAGATATGACTGGTAACTGTCAGTTTACGTGATTTGTTGCTTAATAAACTGCTTGGAGATCAAATTCTAGTTTTACAGGAAGTAAAGTTCTAGCTAAAAGCTGACTGAAACAATTGTGGTCAAAAGATTATCTTTTTCTCATTGTAGAGCATTTAATAGGGACGCCGAAGACCGGGAAAAGTGGAGTAGAAAAAGCCGGAAAGTGGACCCCAGCATTAGGCCGGGAAAACGCTAGGCAGAAGAAGAAGAAGAAGAAGAAGAAGAGAGCATTTAATAGGGCGGGAATACCGAATCCACTTAAAAGGACACTTAAAACAGACACTGTTTGTCAGTCGTTAAAAAGTGCGACAGAGATACGTATGCGTTCTACAAAGCTCACTGCTGTACTGCGCCTCAACCATAAAATGAATTATGCTGATTAATTACATACGCAACTGACCTGATTCATTTAATAAATTCAACAGTGCTAAGTGCATATCTTGCAACACTTAAAACACCGACCATTAAAGCAAAAGCCAAAAAGTCAGGGTCTGTTTATTTTATAATAAATTCTTCAAAACTAAATATTACTCAATTTCCAAAATAACAAAGAACAAACAAAAGAGCTTTTAAACTTTAGCACTTTTACACCCAAGCTTTTGCAAAGTGCATCGGTGTGGTTGCAACACCTGAAATGCCAACTTGTGCCCTAGTGCCTGGTGTCAAGGTTGCATATTTAAACTGCAGGGCGTGATCTTGCACTGTTAATGTGAACTAGTTGCAAATGCTGTTCGTGAAAGGCTAGGCGGATACTGAAGCTCTTTAAAGCTCTACAAAGGAGCATAGAGAAGGTGAAGGAAGGAATGTAAAATTGTGGTATCAAATTGATATTTGAGCTTAGGATTGTAAATGAAGTATGCATTTGACAGGACATTCTGTACTGAAATGAAATTTCTGATTCGAACTCACAGTCGATGTCGTCAGTCGACTTTTATGCAGATTATCAAGTCAATCATGAATGAATGTTCATTTTCGCACT
>JARACY010001576.1:0-55566 GCA_029255725.1 Scrobipalpa atriplicella
TACTCCGATGACGGCAAACACTGTAGAGATCTAGGCCGTCTTAATCAGCTCTCAAGGTGACAGCGAATGATCCGAAAATCTTCCATCCCTCACATAAACTTCACATTCTAGAGTAAATACTGACAGGACATCAATTACTGTGCCAGACTGAGTTTGTCCCCTACCATTGGTTTTTTCATTACAATCCGTTAAAGCCAACGACGACGTTAAAAAGCAGAACCTAAAATTCAACGGTTAGGAAAACTTCAATACGCGTATTCGTTTGAAAATATTCAAATTTCATATTTTTTTACAAATTCGTTAAAGCCAACAACAACGTTAAAAATGCGGAACCTGAAATTCAACGGTTAGGAAAACTTCCATACGCGTATCCTTAAAAAACATTCAAAATAGACAAAACACATTGCATTCCCCAAACAAACTGTCTGGCAGTGATTTTTTATGGGAAGTCAACTTTTTATTTCCTAAAGTATTTGTTGACTGAGCTATCGCGTTTAGTATGCGGCATTAACAAGTAGATTCGGGAAAGATTTAAAATAAATTGGAAGGAACATGACGAGCAGCCTTCTTCAAAATCAGTTGGAAATCCTGTCTGTGACTTAAGTCCTGTTATACTATGGTGTAAGAAACAGCATATTACAGCGTAACAGAAACTGATAGGGGTTGCTCAGTCAACGAAACTAAACAACTTCACTATCCTATCACCAGGAAATACCTTTAGAAAATAAAAAAAAAAAACTTTTCTATACAAATCGTCTGGTGGTAATTTTGTATGGGATAGTAAAAAAAAAAAATGTAAAAAAATATATTTTCTGAGGGAATTTCCTGGTGACAATGGTAGGGGTAAGACTGCGACATCGCGTTTTTATATCCGTCTTGCGATCCGGTCTCCAAGAATTTAATCTCAGGATTGCTTGCTTAGCAGATTTCCATCGCAGGGACATAAAACAAAGCGAGCTCCTCGATATCGGGACGATATCCATCCGATATTGTTATCCGATTTTTATTTTATTGCGTTCTATCCTGTGGTTCTATCTTTTACTGGCCTTATTAAAAGCCTTTGCGTCGGATTGGTATTTTTGAGAGCGAAATTAAAACAGGTCTATCAAGTAAACGGGGTGTTAGGGACAGCTTACCGAAAAAATGATAGGGGTTGCAGACAGAGTCAACGAAACTGCACAACTATCACCAGATTTTTTATTTCAGGAAATGAAAAATATAATTTGCTTTTTCATACAAATGACAACCTCGATCACACAATTTGTATGAAAAGGCCACATTTTTTCTTATTTCCTGCAAGAATTGCATGGTGAAACTTGTTAAGTTTTTGTTGACTGAGCAACCTCTATCAGTTTCTGGTACGCTGTCCCTTACACCCGGTATAGAAAAGATACGTTTAGGGACGTCGAAAGACTGTACAAACTCTGTAAAATGTGCCTGTGACCATTACACTTGCCTATAGTAGATAGGTTCATTAATATGTGACAATAGTTCGTTTAGAAATGGTGACCGGGCGCCTTTAATGTACTCTCCAAAACCAGCAATGATTTGGTAATTCAGCCTGTATTGTCCTAAACTAAACTAAACCTTGTAAAATGAAAATATCACAAACCCTCGACTTTCGAATCTAGAGAGAACTGTTCCATAAAGGAATTACATCCCTTAATTTGAAAATGGCTGTAATTCTGCTAATTACTTAAAAGACTGACGTAAATTCGTAGCAGGACATGAATTTGTGTAATTATGACGTAGAAATGGGACGAGTTAAAAGTTTTGAACCGCGTTAAATGAGTTTAAAATAATTGATAGTAATAATTTTATTATAACACCGAACTGAAGTCATAGCTACGTTGGATTTAACTCTGCACTCAATGCTATCGATTAAATTGTTGCCGTTACTCTCTATTCTTTCAGGATAGACAGTGACAGGTGACTATTTTATACAGGGTGTAAAAAAGTACTGCGTTCCTTTAAACCACATGTTCTACTAATGATACCAAACAACTTTCCCAAAGCAAAAAAATTTTAGCTCGAAAAATAATTTGGCCTTTTTTTATTTTGTATGGACAAGGAAAAATTTTATTTCGAGCTAAAATGTTTGTGCTTTGGAAAGTTGTTTGGTATCATTAGTAGAATATGTGGTTTAAAGAAACGCAGTACTTTTTTTACACCCTGTATAGTGACATAACGAATCGATACCATTGACCTTTTATTTTGGACCATACGAGGTAATAGAATAGAAAGGCACGGTCATTTCTAAGGCCCGTATTGATAATCAGCACTTGAGACTGGCAGTGAGTTTATGTTCGTATCAGAATATGTCATTTCGTACAAAACGACCTGTCAAATCCATACTTAAGATTGCACTCAATCTTGAGATCGCTTTATAAATACGAGCCTAAGTTTCGCTAACTTTAAGTTAAATTATTTGCAACTGGTAACTAGGTGCACTATGCCCGCCGCGCTCATAAGTAATCTGTGACTATGCTGTGTACCTATAGTATAGGTACTTGTTTATAGCTAGGTACGAGTATATACTGTAAAAACCAGCTAAGGGATTCGAGGGTTTTAATGTATTGCAATTTAGGCGATGGCTGACAACCTGTCACTATAGCAGTACACATGACATGACCATCTGAATTAACCCTCAAAACTTGTCAGACGTGGCGGAATGACCTTTTCGCTCTGCCTACCCCAATAGGGATAGAGGCGTGATTTTATGTATGTATGTATGTATGTACGAGTATATACCACTCTATTATCTTTCAGTACTTTTCATCGTTTTGTCCTTCCATCCTTTGTTCTACACTTTCATGCACAGACGAACTTAAAGATTGTGTCACACTGGATGAACTTGGAAGTTTGAAGCAAAATAAGCTCAGACCTCTCTGAAAGGTCAGAAAGGTCTCTCCCGCTATTAAGGCCCGTATTTATAATCAGCTCTCAAGAGTGACAGCAAGTTTGAGTCCGTATCAGAAATGTCACTTCAGTACAAAACGACCTGTCAAATCCATACTTAATATCGCTCTCAAACTTGAGATCGCTTTATAAATACGAGCTTAACTTAAAAAGCGCGACTTAATTTAAAAAAGTGAGTGACTGTTTGTTTATAAACTGATAGGGGTTGCTCAGTGTACGAAACTGAACCACTTTCACCATGAAATTAAAATAAAATAGCTTTCCCATACAAATTGTCAAAAGGCAAAAAAAAAATGTTTCTTGGTAGAATTTCCTGTTGAAAGATGTTACGTTGATTGAGCAACCCCTATGATTGGGGCCCTATCAGTTTTTTGTACGTTGTCCATTACACCTTTCCTGGTGAGCAACCCCTATCAGTTTATGGTACGCTGTCCCTTACACCCGGTATTATGTGTTTTTTTGTACGTTTTAATTATTTTTCCGTCAACTGTGCCTCCACCCTAACAATCAGAGTAAGTGGAGAGGCACTAACCGTGTTTTGTCTTGTCGCGCGATTGTTAGTAATGTAGTGGTGTGTTGGTGCGGGAGATGTAATCCTGCGTTTGATGTTGTCCTGGTACTCCGGGTTCTTATCGTGCAGTCAAGTCACGCCTTTATCACTTACGGGGTAGGCGCAAAATCAAAAAGTACCTAAAGGAGAGACACTAAACTGGGAGGCTAATTAAAGGCACAGAATAAGTACGTGTAAAAGGTAAAGTGCCATTTGATTTGACACTGGTATATAGATGGGCCCAATTTTGGGTATATACCCGGGTAGACGCCCATCTATACACTAGTAGCAATGCGTTGTTGCAAAAATCACGACTTAACTAAAACAAGTCTATACCTGTCATTTTCTATCATGACATGACAGAATATAAAGGGAACGGACAGCAAGAATTTTAGTCAAGATTTAGTTAAGGAGCTACCCTGAGCCAGGTGACGCCCTCATCAGTCAAAAAATCATTACTCACTGAAAAAGCAAATAATCGAAAATCCGGTAAACCAGATTAAAATAAAAGCAAAGAAGATAATTTAGAACATCATAAAGTTGCAATTCATAGTTCCTGGTAGTAACAGAAGGAAAACTAGCGAAAAACGGCCACTTTTAGCACTTTTGGTATCTGTTACTACTGTAAACTCTGAATCATGAATTTATAGTGCTTAAAACAAAATTCAGTACCTATTCTTTAATCTGGTTCACCGGATTTTCGATTCATTGCGTTTTCAGTGAGAAATGATTTTTTTATCTGATGAGGGCGCTGGCGGCACCGGGGATCCCCTTAAATTGAGCCCTCATCGAATCGATAGCATTTGCTATTCTCAACTTTCTGTGTCTGGTCACCAAAATACCCATCAAAATAAACTCCTAATTCTACTCCACTATGTCCAATACAAATAAACTCCATATGAATAAAACGCGTAAATACCGCAACGCAAGCGACTGCAGCATTTCCCGGCCAAAATGAAACATTTTTTTCGCGTCCACTCAGCACTTCCCGGGTGGTGCTTAAAATCTGTACTGCACTTAAAACCAACATACGTAGTTAAGGGGTAGTCTAAGAATTTTGGCCAAATCATTTTACATTGTATCTAAATAGCAATAAGTACGACTAAAACTCATAGAAAAGTTTTTTGTAACTTTTACCATCTCTTTCTCTTTAATTTATCTTTCAACTTATTTCTAGCTCAGAGCTAACCAAATCAAAATCCTTTCTAGACATCCTATCTTTCAAATACTACCAATTTTATTTTTCAAAATTCATCAAAATATCAGAAATTCTGAAACCGCCTAATAATCTAGTTTTATGCTGAGGCGTCTCCTCTTGAATATGCATGCCGTGTCTGAAGGTATTAATTATGCACGGTTTTGCCCGCTGGCCGGCCTTAAGACCAAGTCTGGGTCTGGATTTCGGATATTTTGATGAATTTTGAAAAATAAAATTGGTAGTATTTGAAAGATAGGATGTCTAGAAAGGATTTTGATTTGGTTAGCTTCTGAGCTAGAAATAAGTTGGAAAGATAAATTAAAGAGAAAGAGATGGTAAAAGTTACAAAAAACTTTTCTATGAGTTTTAGTCGTACTTATTGCTATTTAGATACAATGTAAAATGATTTGGCCAAAATTCTTAGACTACCCCTTAACTACGTATGTTGGTTTTAAGTGCAGTACAGATTTTAAGCACCACCCGGGAAGTGCTGAGTGGACGCGAAAAAAATGTTTCATTTTGGCCGGAAATGCTGCAGTCGCTTGCGTTGCGGTATTTACGCGTTTTATTCATATGGAGTTTATTTGTATTGGACATAGTGGAGTAGAATTAGGAGTTTATTTTGATGGGTATTTTGGTGACCAGACACAGAAAGTTGAGAATAGCAAATGCTATCGATTCGATGAGGGCTCAATTTAAGGGGATCCCCGGTGCCGCCAGCGCCCTCATCAGATAAAAAAATCATTTCTCACTGAAAACGCAATGAATCGAAAATCCGGTGAACCAGATTAAAGAATAGGTACTGAATTTTGTTTTAAGCACTATAAATTCATGATTCAGAGTTTACAGTAGTAACAGATACCAAAAGTGCTAAAAGTGGCCGTTTTTCGCTAGTTTTCCTTCTGTTACTACCAGGAACTATGAATTGCAACTTTATGATGTTCTAAATTATCTTCTTTGCTTTTATTTTAATCTGGTTTACCGGATTTTCGATTATTTGCTTTTTCAGTGAGTAATGATTTTTTGACTGATGAGGGCGTCACCTGGCTCAGGGTAGCTCCTTAACTAAATCTTGACTAAAATTCTTGCTGTCCGTTCCCTTTATATTCTGTCATGTCATGATAGAAAATGACAGGTATAGACTTGTTTTAGTTAAGTCGTGATTTTTGCAACAACGCATTGCTACTAGTGTATAGATGGGCGTCTACCCGGGTATATACCCAAAATTGGGCCCATCTATATACCAGTGTCAAATCAAATGGCACTTTACCTTTTACACGTACTTATTCTGTGCCTTTAATTAGCCTCCCAGTTTAGTGTCTCTCCTTTAGGTACTTTTTGATTTTGCGCCTACCCCGTAAGTGATAAAGGCGTGACTTGACTGCACGATAAGAACCCGGAGTACCAGGACAACATCAAACGCAGGATTACATCTCCCCGCACCAACACACCACTACATTACTAACAATCGCGCGACAAGACAAAACACGGTTAGTGCCTCTCCACTTACTCTGATTGTTAGGGTGGAGGCACAGTTGACGGAAAAATAATTAAAACGTACAAAAAAACACATAATACCGGGTGTAAGGGACAGCGTACCATAAACTGATAGGGGTTGCTCACCAGGAAAGGTGTAATGGACAACGTACAAAAAACTGATAGGGCCCCAATCATAGGGGTTGCTCAATCAACGTAACATCTTTCAACAGGAAATTCTACCAAGAAACATTTTTTTTTTTGCCTTTTGACAATTTGTATGGGAAAGCTAATTTTATTTTAATTTCATGGTGAAAGTGGTTCAGTTTCGTACACTGAGCAACCCCTATCAGTTTATAAACAAACAGTCACTCACTTTTTTAAATTAAGTCGCGCTTTTTAAGTTAAGCTCGTATTTATAAAGCGATCTCAAGTTTGAGAGCGATATTAAGTATGGATTTGACAGGTCGTTTTGTACTGAAGTGACATTTCTGATACGGACTCAAACTTGCTGTCACTCTTGAGAGCTGATTATAAATACGGGCCTTAAATAGCGGGAGAGACCTTTCTGACCTTTCAGAGAGGTCTGAGCTTATTTTGCTTCAAACTTCCAAGTTCATCCAGTGTGACACAATCTTTAAGTTCGTCTGTGCATGAAAGTGTAGAACAAAGGATGGAAGGACAAAACGATGAAAAGTACTGAAAGATAATAGAGTGGTATATACTCGTACATACATACATACATACATAAAATCACGCCTCTATCCCTATTGGGGTAGGCAGAGCGAAAAGGTCATTCCGCCACGTCTGACAAGTTTTGAGGGTTAATTCAGATGGTCATGTCATGTGTACTGCTATAGTGACAGGTTGTCAGCCCATCGCCTAAATTGCAATACATTAAAACCCTCGAATCCCTTAGCTGGTTTTTACAGTATATACTCGTACCTAGCTATAAACAAGTACCTATACTATAGGTACACAGCATAGTCACAGATTACTTATGAGCGCGGCGGGCATAGTGCACCTAGTTACCAGTTGCAAATAATTTAACTTAAAGTTAGCGAAACTTAGGCTCGTATTTATAAAGCGATCTCAAGATTGAGTGCAATCTTAAGTATGGATTTGACAGGTCGTTTTGTACGAAATGACATTTCTGATACGAACATAAACTCACTGCCAGTCTCAAGTGCTGATTATCAATACGGGCCTTAGAAATGACCGTGCCTTTCTATTCTATTACCTCGTATGGTCCAAAATAAAAGGTCAATGGTATCGATTCGTATGTCACTATACAGGGTGTAAAAAAAGTACTGCGTTTCTTTAAACCACATATTCTACTAATGATACCAAACAACTTTCCCAAAGCACAAACATTTTAGCTCGAAATAAAATTTTTCCTTGTCCATACAAAATAAAAAAAGGCCAAATTATTTTTCGAGCTAAAATTTTTTTGCTTTGGGAAAGTTGTTTGGTATCATTAGTAGAACATGTGGTTTAAAGGAACGCAGTACTTTTTTTACACCCTGTATAAAATAGTCACCTGTCACTGTCTATCCTGAAAGAATAGAGAGTAACGGCAACAATTTAATCGATAGCATTGAGTGCAGAGTTAAATCCAACGTAGCTATGACTTCAGTTCGGTGTTATAATAAAATTATTACTATCAATTATTTTAAACTCATTTAACGCGGTTCAAAACTTTTAACTCGTCCCATTTCTACGTCATAATTACACAAATTCATGTCCTGCTACGAATTTACGTCAGTCTTTTAAGTAATTAGCAGAATTACAGCCATTTTCAAATTAAGGGATGTAATTCCTTTATGGAACAGTTCTCTCTAGATTCGAAAGTCGAGGGTTTGTGATATTTTCATTTTACAAGGTTTAGTTTAGTTTAGGACAATACAGGCTGAATTACCAAATCATTGCTGGTTTTGGAGAGTACATTAAAGGCGCCCGGTCACCATTTCTAAACGAACTATTGTCACATATTAATGAACCTATCTACTATAGGCAAGTGTAATGGTCACAGGCACATTTTACAGAGTTTGTACAGTCTTTCGACGTCCCTAAACGTATCTTTTCTATACCGGGTGTAAGGGACAGCGTACCAGAAACTGATAGAGGTTGCTCAGTCAACAAAACTTAACAAGTTTCACCATGCAATTCTTGCAGGAAATAAGAAAAAATGTGGCCTTTTCATACAAATTGTGTGATCGAGGTTGTCATTTTGTATGAAAAAGCAAATTATATTTTTCATTTCCTGAAATAAAAAATCTGGTGATAGTTGTGCAGTTTCGTTGACTCTGTCTGCAACCCCTATCATTTTTTCGGTAAGCTGTCCCTAACACCCCGTTTACTTGATAGACCTGTTTTAATTTCGCTCTCAAAAATACCAATCCGACGCAAAGGCTTTTAATAAGGCCAGTAAAAGATAGAACCACAGGATAGAACGCAATAAAATAAAAATCGGATAACAATATCGGATGGATATCGTCCCGATATCGAGGAGCTCGCTTTGTTTTATGTCCCTGCGATGGAAATCTGCTAAGCAAGCAATCCTGAGATTAAATTCTTGGAGACCGGATCGCAAGACGGATATAAAAACGCGATGTCGCAGTCTTACCCCTACCATTGTCACCAGGAAATTCCCTCAGAAAATATATTTTTTTACATTTTTTTTTATTACTATCCCATACAAAATTACCACCAGACGATTTGTATAGAAAAGTTTTTTTTTTTTATTTTCTAAAGGTATTTCCTGGTGATAGGATAGTGAAGTTGTTTAGTTTCGTTGACTGAGCAACCCCTATCAGTTTCTGTTACGCTGTAATATGCTGTTTCTTACACCATAGTATAACAGGACTTAAGTCACAGACAGGATTTCCAACTGATTTTGAAGAAGGCTGCTCGTCATGTTCCTTCCAATTTATTTTAAATCTTTCCCGAATCTACTTGTTAATGCCGCATACTAAACGCGATAGCTCAGTCAACAAATACTTTAGGAAATAAAAAGTTGACTTCCCATAAAAAATCACTGCCAGACAGTTTGTTTGGGGAATGCAATGTGTTTTGTCTATTTTGAATGTTTTTAAGGATACGCGTATGGAAGTTTTCCTAACCGTTGAATTTCAGGTTCCGCATTTTTAACGTTGTTGTTGGCTTTAACGAATTTGTAAAAAAATATGAAATTTTGAATATTTTCAAACGAATACGCGTATTGAAGTTTTCCTAACCGTTGAATTTTAGGTTCTGCTTTTTAACGTCGTCGTTGGCTTTAACGGATTTGTAATGAAAAAACCAATGGTAGGGGACAAACTCAGTCTGGCACAGTAATTGATGTCCTGTCAGTATTTACTCTAGAATGTGAAGTTTATGTGAGGGATGGAAGATTTTCGGATCATTCGTTGTGCGATAGAGTTGATTATAGTCTTTGCCGTATCGGAGTATCTGCTTAGTAGGTTAATAGTGGAAATGGGGAAAATACTAGTGTCGAACACTGTAGAGTTCTAGGCCCGTATTTATAATCAGCTCTCAAGAGTGACAGCGAGTTTGAGTTCGTATCTGAAATGTCATTTCAGTACAAAACGACCTGTCAAATCCTTACTTAATATTGCTCTCAATCTTGAGATCGCTTTATAAATACGAGCCCTAGTCACACTACTCCTGGGTGGTAGGTGGGTCTTTTATACCAGAAGCAAAACGTTGGGTTACAAAAAATAGCGACGACCGAAAAACGTTTCCAATATTTAATTTAAAAAAATTAAGAATAATTACGAAATATGAAAAAAATGCCCCTCCAATACAAATGGTGAATGGTATCAACAGCTCTAGTAATTTTGTATGGAAGGACCAATTTTTTTAAATATTTTGTCCTACGTTCCTTGAATAAAATTGTTCAGTTTCATGGGTCACACCCTAAACCTATAGTCTGGTCAGTACTCATTTCTTTTACCTGTATAGAATAATACCACCGAGTCAGAGGCCCATATTTATAATCAGCTCTCAAGAGTGACAGCGAGTTTGAGTTTTTTCAGAAATGTCATTTCAGTACAAAACGGCCTGTCAAATCCATACTTAATTTTGCTCTCAATCTTGAGATCGCTTTATAAATACGACCCAGAGACACCATGTGCTTTAAAATAATCTGTTATAATCAGCTAGTAGATATTTAGCAGAGATATTCAGATGTATGTGATCCAGACCTATGTGAAAACTCTGCTAATGGAAACACTTTTCAAGATATTAACCCGAACCGTATCGACAGGTCATCCATTACGCCTCCGATATGAAGTGACGAGACTTATCGCGTTTTTTTCAAAGATTGATGTGCCTTAATATCTATATATATGGAACCGAAAGTTTTTTTACAGATATTGTGACGACACTGAGTGTAAGGGACAGCGTACCACAAACTGATAAGAGGTTGATCAGGAAATTCTTTCAGGAAATGAAAAAATGTTTGGCTTTCCCATACAACTTTTTGTCTGATCGAGGTGGTAATTTTGTACGGAAAACTAAAAAAAAATCATCTCCTGAAAAAATTTCTTGATAAGTCGTGATTTTTGCAACTACGAATTGCTACCAATTGGTATCGATTCGTAAGCGCACAAAATCACAAAATCGTGACTAAAATGGTCACCGGTCATTGTCTATCCTGAGAGAATAGAAAGGTACGGCGATAATTTTGGTCTCCATGAATCGATACCTGTGACAAACAAGTGTAGGTACATCCTGTTGTCTCAACTTTACAATAAAAAAAAAACATACATACAAAAAATCACGCCTGTATCCTTAATGGGGTAGGCTGCGCAAAAACGACCTGAACGTAGGTTGTTTCGCCTCGTCTGACAAGTTTTGAGGGCTAATACAGGTGATGATTATGTATATTGCTATAGTGACGGGTTGTCAGCCCATCGCCTAAATTGCAATACACTGAAACCCTCGATTCCCTTGGCCTTAGGATTCCTTTTACAGCATGCACGGGAGGAGATGTAGCTGGCTCATTCTACGTTTTTTTATCACTCCCACAGTACAGCATGGAAGCAAAAAAAAAAAAACAGGTGATTTAATAGGTAATCAAACCTAACACAAAAATATATATATATTTTAAATGAACCCAGAAGCAACCCAAATAAATAATCATCCTTCACAGAAATGCCACGATAAATTTCAAAAACTTCCCATCCGGGATTCAAAACACACTCAAATCCTGTGCAATATCCAACTCCGTAAAAAAACTACGCAAAAAATTTCATAAGTTGGGTTAAAAAAAATACGAGGAAAAGTGAAAAGCTCCGCGGGGATTTATGATAAAACGGGGCAAGTAAGCAGACAGTGATAGTTAAGTGCTTAATGTACCCGGAGAGGCCCAGCCCGGCTCGGAAATTGAAATTGGTTAAGGTGCCGTTCCGTGTTTGCGATTTTTTGTCGTCTTACCATGTCGCGTAGTTGAAGTCTGCCAATTTTGACGAACACTCGCCTTGATGTCAAAATATCAATAAGGTCGAGAAATGCTATATTACCACCCCGCTTATAAAAAATCGGCGAACCAACATAGCTATCAATCAATCAGAATGAATACTCCTTGCACCGTAAGTACATTAAATCGCGATTCGTGTGACCCCCAAAATAAATACTTATTTTACTACGTACGTGGTACGCTTATGACCGCCAATGCCATGCCAAGTTCTATTTCAGGACCTTACTCTACATGTGCCTAGTTTTAAAATTTGATATTTATTAATCAACTAACAGAAAAAATAGTCTGTAAGCCTGAGTTCACCTCAAAAATCGCAATGACGAAACTTGGCCTTAACCAAAGTCTACTTTATGAAAGCTATTCAGTTTTAATATTTTGCAAGCGAAACAAGCTCTAATGGAGAGCATTTATGATAAAACAGTTTATTAGACCATGTTATTTTTATATTAGAGAGACACAGCTGAGTACAATCTCAAGTTGAAACTCAAGAGTTAACCAGTTTATTGAACATAATATTTTACGATGCTTTAGTTTCATGATGAACTCGAGTTTTTTATAGAGATACTTACTGATTATAATCATTAATTAAATATAAAAAAATACTGTTCTCACCGTGAATAGATTTTCATGATCTCCGCAACATTTTGTATTTGTGTAGGAATGTTGCAGAGATCACATCTTTTTATAAGTGAAATATATGTCTAAAAAATAAGTTAAGGCAGGGATTAGTGTAAAGTAGGGAAAAAAATAACGTTCCTAATAAAATTAAGCTTATGAACGCACTTGCTTATTCAACGTACTTAGATGGCGTTGTTCAATTAAAGGTTCTACCTATACCTATATAATTTATTAAGTTTATTCAACGCTACAATTTATGTTCATCTACTCGGTCTGGCCAAGCCGTCCGTATCCATTAGCGAGGACTTGTCCAGGTCAAAATCACCAATGACTGTTATTGTACATTATAAACTCTCTCTGGAGGTGGGAGCGAAAAAAAAAACCTTCCTGTTTGATTGAACTGCTATTTTAACAAAATATAAAGAAAAGACGGTGGTAGTGGTAAGTAAGTAAGTAAAACTCTTTATTGCACACATCAAAAAAGAACATTCAAACAAAAAAAAACATGAATAAATGTGCACAAAGGCGGTCTTATCGCTGGCAGCGATCTTTACCAGATAACCTTTGTGTAGAGGAGAAATTAAAGATGGCATAATTAAAGAAGTGGTGTGTGTTCATTATAATTCTCTTCTTCTATTTCTATCTCCTCCCGGGCATGCTGTAAAAATCAGCTAAGGGATTCGAGGGATTCAATATTATTGTAATTTAGGCGATGGGCTGACAACCTGCCACTACAGCAATATAAAGATCTATCTTAAACAACCCTCAAAACTTGTCAGACGTGGCGAAACGACCTTAGTTTAGGTCGTTTTTGCTCTGCCTACCATGGGGTAGGGATAAAGGCGTGATTATTTATGTATGTATGTCTTCTATTTGTATTGTGGGTGGCAATGGCAACCGACATGTCCAATAACAGTTACAGAGAAATTGTCTATAAGCTCTCAGACAATTTACAACCAAATAAATTCCTATTTGCTGGAAATTTCATCATGAAGGAAACATTTACGGTGAACGTGACTGGACTCAGAATGAAAGCTTTTCAGTCCGAAGTAGTCCATAAAATTTTAATGACCACGGGAAACGTAAATATACCCACTATTTGGGGGAAAAGGTGCAGTAAATGCGGAAATTGATGTTGTACGCTTTTTTAGCCAATTCCAAATATATGTTCTTCGATTAGTTACTTAAAGACACCTGGAAGATACCTAAGTGTTCCTTCCATCCATAAGTGTTTTAATGAGGTCGTATTTTTTACCGAATTGCCACCAAAATTATCGCAAGCAAAACCGCAGACAGAAAATTGTTAGCAGTTGTCCGCCCAGTGGTGCTTAAAGTGCAGCGCAAACACTGGCGTCCTAGATCTCGTGTGCCGCATGTCGCGTGTTTGCTGTGCGATTCAAACTGCCGAGTGACGTCACAGATTTGCAGACAGGCAGAGAATAGATGGAAGCTTCAACCAGGTATTAAGTTTTGTATTGCAGGCACAAAGGATGTTCACTTGAGTATAATAAAGTCAACAGCAGCATCACAAATACATAGGCCCGTATTTATAATCAGCTCTCAAGAGTGACAGCGAGTTTGAGTTCAAATCAGAAATGTAATTTCAGTACAAAACGACCTGTCAAATTCATACCTTAATACTGCTCTCAATCTTGAGATCGCTTTATAAATATGAACCTTACATTAATTGGTACTGCGCAGAAATAAGACGTTTATTCTGGGATAACACAAATCTAGGAGAATTTTGTTTTGTATTGGAGTAACAATATAGTGGTGCAGAGAGCTTCTCGAAAATTTATAGGAACTGATCTACTTTCATGAAGAAATTCTTTCAGAAATAAATCAACAACAACAACAAAAATGAAAATAAACATTGGCTTCCCCATACCATTTGTCTAATCAGGTGGTAATTTTGTATGGGAAATTCAAAACATTGTTTTCATTTCCTGAATAAAATAACAAATTGTTTAATTTATATGACTGAGCAGAGCATCCTACTTTGCGGGAAACTGTCTCTTGCACTCTTAGACCCGTATTAATAAACAGCACTTGAGACTGACAGCTAGTTTGAGTTCGTATCAGAAATGTCATTTCAGTACATTATGATCTGTCAAATCCATACTTAATACTGCTGTCAATCTTGAGATCGTTTTATGAATACGGGCCTTTGGTAGTACTTACGGTAGGTACTTACGTTTCTTTCCTCCGCGATGTTTTGAAATTGTAGAGTTTTTTAATAAAATAGGTCTCGAGTTCATCGTTGAATACGGATATTTAATAATGCTATCGATTTGTGGGTACGACTTAACTAAATCTTGACTAAAATTATTGCCGTTTCTTTCTGTTCTCTCATGATCATGACAGAAAATGACAGGTATAGACTATTATTAGTTAAGTCGTGATTTTTGCAACTACGAATTGCAACTTTTTTCTTCATTATAGACAAAGTAGGTAACTACAGTTTTGGAATAGATGATATTATGTTAGAAAACCATGAAAATTCATTCTTCAACTTCATCATCTAAAATCAGAATTCACGGGCTTTGCTGAAACCGCTAATTGCAAACGCGAAATATGGAATTTCAATCATGCATTTTGGCTAATTAAAGGCTTCGTACTGAGCTATTATGTGATTGCAGCGCTTCGCATATTGATTCTAATAATTTTGATGATTAGTACTCTCTTAATAGGGTTAAAAGCACAGAATATATCACTGCTTCCATGCTAGACTGGGAAGTTATTATTATAATGTACACTGGAATCCATGTACCTAATGTAATTATTTATATTAATAAAGACTTTTAAAACAAAACAAAAACACTCGCCTAAAACCCTCACGGTGTTAACTATTTGTAAGTAGGTATTATTGTTGCTGGGATGGCAATTCAGTTAGATAATAAAATTAATGAATTACATCCGTATTTTCCTTGTATGCGATGGGTACACTATCGCGAAGCGCGTAGTATGTAAGTCGCGACTGTCGAGTTTAACATCGGGACTAGAGCGCAAAAGAATTTTCGAGGATTTGAATAACTGCAGTAGAAAAAATGTGACACGGAAACAGTCCAAAGTAGGTAAGACGTAACAATAGTATATTACTCTAGAAGCCAAAAATAAAGCAATGTATGATCGAGTAAATTTGGAAGGCCGAGATGCAGTCGAGGTCTTCCAATGTAAACGAGACCATAGGAATACATTGCTATTTTGGCTGAGATTAGTACAATACTTTTCTCTCATTTGCGAGGAAACAATAACAATACACTTAAAAATTAACATTAAACTTGCAATTCCTTCTTAATATCGTAAAATTTAAAATTAGAATGGCGCCTATGACAGGAGCACATTCCATTCATTCGTTCATTCTATTTTTTTAAATTTGCGCATTCGGCCTTTAAAAAATTAATATTGTGAACTTAAAAACACCTAATCCATACTAGTGTGTACTTTAAAGACCTCGTACAGAGGTCGTTAATGGTCATTTATGTCGTTTGGAGAAATTGCTGGCCGCTGCGTACTTGAGGATCGAAAAGAGTGAATGTACGGTTTCTTTTTTTAAATAATGAAGCTATTCCCTAGCAAATGGGAGAAAACAAGGTTACGTAATACCCTTTAGCTATTATCTGTGTAATACTTTTGTGTGCATTATAGTATACAACTTCCTCCGTGGTCTAGCGGTCTGATGAGCTATGGGCTCACGACCCGGAGGTCACGGGTTCGATTCCCGGCGGGGGACAATGACTTTGTGTTGTTGTTTCTAGTTTGGTTAGGGCATTGCAGGCTGATCACCTGATTGTCCGAAAAGGAAGATGATCCATGCTGTCGGATGGGCATGTAAATCAATTCTTTTTTTTTGTCATGTTTTTTTAGTTTTTCGTTCTGTTTCATGGATAAGTTCACACTTTCTGTTACACGCTGTATATTGTTTCTGTAATTTCTCCCACAGAATATATGATTTCTGCGGGTGGGATAAACTGAGTATTTAAATTTGCATTTTAATTTGAACACATAGATGAAGAAAGTCCTGATTTTACTTCTAAAATTTACAATGGCAGTATGGAGTTCCGCATATAATATTGGTAAGTTAGTACTAAACTGTTCGTACAAGTTTATAAACTGAAATTTTATCAAAATATTTAATTCTACACCTGAGAAATCCTATCGATTTGGAGCAGTTATCCTTTTACCCTAACTAGTTGGTCGGCTGGACGAAAATAGTATATTTTTGTCTATGGCTGTACCAACATAAATATTAAATTATCTAATTACCTATTTACGGAATTAATAATTAATTATTTTCCAAAATATCCAAAATATCTATAAAAGAAAGAAATATCTATATCTTTAAAAAAAAACTTCATCATGCATTGCATTTTGTGTGTTACGTTACGCTTGATCCCCAAATCGCTCATTGGCTAATGAGCATTGCATTGCATTGCAGTTTCATTGATTGAGCAACCCCTTTCAGTTTGCGTTAAGTTGTCCCTCATGCCTGGTGTTTTAATGTCCTTTACACCTGATATTTCAATGAATTCGGCAATTGGCTGTTTCGTTTTTACCAGTCCGCAAAATGGTTTTTGTAAAACGCTCAATGGCCAAAATGAAGGAACATTTCGGGGATTGCGCGTTTTGAATTTGCCAATCCGCGAAGTGTGCCTTTTTTCCGGTCACTAAAAAAAGAAATTGGCCTTATATGGAATTGGCCTATTATTGTACGTTACAGGAATGTGTGATGTCATTTTTCTCTTATTTATTGACATGCATTTTTGAGACTATAAATCAAAGGCGTCGAATGATATGCCCCTGGTCGTTTCCCATCTTAATACCTACATAGTCAAAGTATTAATTTTACGTTTCAGAAAGCAGCATTAAGTTTAAATGCAATGGGTGTAACTTCAGTGATTATGAAATTCCGAAAAATAAAATAAAAGATTGTATCATTATTTATGATGACAACTTTCATACGTTCGAAAGTAATGGTTGCCTGCAGGTCCGTACATCTTTCTCTGTAATACTAAAGGAAAAGGGAATTAATGTATCGTTAATAAAAGGAGCTGAAATTTATATATACCCATTATCAAATAGTAATAAGTACGACTTTGATTCGGAAAAATTGGAAGGACTTTCACTTGAATTTCTTAAACTAATTTACAAGTATACTGATGAAGATATTGAAGATCACAGAGATATTAAAGCTCGACCTAAGCCAGGTTTTTTGGAACCTCTATCAGAGTTGACTTTGCTGCGAGTCGTAAATGCTTTGTTGCCTCCGATGCCACAAAATTCAACACTAAAAAAAATAAGTTTTCAGGGTGGAGCATCTTTGGGTAAGTCATGTTTTGGAATTTCCGTTACTTTGTCCGAGTTAACCATGATGATGGTCATTGAGTGATGATTATGTGTCATGTCATGACCACTGATTTTTTTACAGGGTGAGAACCAAGAAATGAAAAATGTTTTAAATACCCAACTGTGTAGAAAGTGAACTAATTTTAAATCGTTATAGATCCTAGTTGGATAAAAATTTAATATAAATGTTAATATAAAAATTAATTATATTGTAAAAATTACTTTCAGGTGCATTTGGGGGCTGCGCTGACCTTCAATCTTTGCAAATGCATGAATGGGAAGTGCTACAAGACAATTGGCTGGAATCTTGTCCAAATGTAACTAAAATAAAAATGGAAAAAATGTCCCCCCAATCGGTAAACAATATTCTGAATGGAGCGACATCTGTCCGGAGTGTGACCGCAAAATCTTGCGAAATATATAATTTATCTACAAATGTTTTTGACGGTATGAAAAGTTTGGAATTTTTGGACCTTTCAGGAAATTTTATATACGTAAGTTACAACCAACAGGTTTATACACACTTTCTCGTTTTTCCTACTTCGCTTAACGCCATGTAACGCAAATGATAATATGAACATGGGTTTTTAAAGAACAATTTTTTTCAGAAGTAGTTTTAGAAACAAATACAGTTACAAACATTGTTTTTGTTCCAGAAAAAATACCAAATTTCGGAGCTACTACAGAAGTTACCGAAGTTAAAGTCTCTTTATTTAAATGACAATCCAAAATTAGATCTATGCCCCTATGGATCAAAAACTGCACCTGCAGGTATGTATGTGTAGCAGAATCCCCGAATTCGCTCATTGGCCGAAAATAGTACATTATTATATATCTAAGTGCGGTGAGTTGACCACTACCAGCTGAGGCGATATTGCTACAGAAAGCAGAGGCTGTAATTATCAAAGCGCACGTATGTCATACGACGTTTTATAACATATTTGCGAGGAAATAAATAAACTTAACTAAAAATATAAAAACAAATACAGCGAAAAGAAAAAATCACTTGTTCTATTTTTTTTTATTACTAGCTGTGCCCGCGAGCTCGTACGCCTGATGGACTTTAAACTACGAACAAGTATTATTTTTATTGGTTAATAAACGACAACTCACTTGTGTGTTTAACGGAGGTGTTTGACCTCAACGTTTCGACCGTCTTCTTCATGGAGAGTGAAAATCGCACACCTCACCACTGCCCACGCTAATAACACGACAGGTGGCGCCACTAGGGCTGGATATTGTATTGTTGGAGGATTTTCGTTTATCGAAAAATTCACACACACGACAGTACGAAACTGACTCTATCTTCACTATTCTATTCACTAGGTTTTCGGACGCAGGTAACACAGATTTTGGGATACATTTATTTGCTATACGCCAACTCTGTTTCCACTTGTACCCGTTCGATTCTAGAACGTCTTTTAGGCTCGTATTTATAAAGCGATCTCAAGATTGAGAGCAATATTAAGTATGGATTTGACAGGTCGTTTTGTACTGAAATGACATTTCTGATACGAACTCAAACTCGCTGTCAGTCTTGAGAGCTGATTATAAATACGGGCCTTACAGCTCTTCTCTTTTGAGCTCGAGCTCCAACTCAATTTGTTCTGGGTCACATAAATGTAGCGCTCTGTTAATAAGAGAGCGTGGAACCACAGATTAGAGAGATCAATATACCTACCACTCAAGTACTTAGTAGGTAAGCTCATCATCATTCATCATCAGTATGCTAGCGCGCTCTATACTGTCAGCCATTATTTTGATAGTGTCCTCTACTGGTACGTTTGTGAATAAAGAGGCTTTATCGAAACTCACCAAAGTGTCACCTTCCGCCAAACGTATATTTTTACATGAAGAAGGCCCTCGTAATAGGTCGAAACGTTAAAGTCAAAATAACTCCGCAAATCACAAAAGTGAGTTGTCGTTAATTCACTTACTTTTTTTTGTTTTAAATTATGTTTATTTGGGTTAATAAACAATGATTTTAATAATTACAGCACATCCTAAACTCGAAATTATCTCTCTCAGTAACACTTTTACGAGAATTGAATGTCTCGATGAGAGATATCTTCCAGCAATAAAAAAATTGATAAATGATCGTGAAATTTTTCCATATTTACGGGTAATTATATATTATTTTCTTTTTTAATTATTAATTTATCAATGAGAAAGTGTGCTTGTTTATTTGCCTTTCTTTTACTTCGCAGCAGAGCGTCTTCTTCTTCTTAGCGAGTGGATTTTCGAGTCGAACAATGACCCGATAAACCCTGGTGTCAGAGTTTTTCAAACCGCCTAGTAGCACAGCTATAGGCCTCTGACATGGTTTCAGTATCGACCACTATCAAAGACAGCGACCGGGACCGACGGCTTAACGTGCCCTCCGAAGCACGGAATCTTTTTTCTTTTCGGACAATCAGGTGATTCAGCCTGCAATGTCCTAACCAAACTGGGGAAAACCTCACAAAGTGATAAATTGACAAATATCAACTTTGTGTTCCCCCCCTGGGAATCGAACCCAGAACCTCCGGATCGTAAGCCCACAGCTTAGACCACTAGACCACAGAGGCAGCAGAGCGTCAGCAAGGTATGAGCAAGGTATGAGGTTCCGCCACGTCTGACAAGTTTTGAGGGCTAATACAGATGATGATTATGTGTATTGCTATAGTGACGGGTTGTCAGCCCATCGCCTCAATTGCAATACACTGATACCCTCGATTCCCATAGCTGATTTTACAGCATGCACGGGAGGAGATGCAGCTGGCACATTTTACGTTTTTATATCACTCCCAGTTCAGCATGGAAGACAGCAGGTCTTATTACTTATATCGAAATGCTGTTTCAGTTTCAATTTTGTCCACAGCTTGATTATTTAGTTGGATGGCGAGCTCCACTGGAAATTCATATATCTGAAAATTCTTATGAATATGTTAAATTTGAAAAATATGCTTATGAGACTCTACTACAATCGAAAGCAAATATAACAATTATCGGTACGATATTCCTAAAAGAATGTGACTGTAATAGGGATCATTTATATTTGGCACGAGCAATAAAAGAAAACCTAATAATTTTACCATCAGACCCATACACTAAAAACAAAATTGTATGTAAGGACATGAATAATATCGACCTCGATATTTCTCTGCATCAGACTGGGTGCAAAAAGTATAAGTGTGGCCGTTGTGTTTGTAGACAAAAGTGGTTGAATGAAGATGTCCTTGCCAACGACACTGTGGCGAATTGTGTGAGTGCCGGTATCACACAGATCCCTCATGCGAATCATCTACATACATTGCTGGCGTATGATAATCAAATAAATCTTCGTGCAGAGGACATTCCTGATTCTCTTATTGTAAGTACCCTTCCAATACAATTATTTCCTTAAAACCAATTCAAACCGAAAATGTTTCAGTCATCATCAACCACAACAGTCCACTGCTGGACGGACATAGGCCTCGCAAAAATTGGGGTATATTATGTCTTACTTGCCTTACTCACCACGCTGCCAAGGCGGGTTGGTGAGCGCAGTAGAAGTTTTCCATTCACAGGGTACGCTGCTGCCCATTCCCTGGATTTATACTTTAGTCGCCTATTACGACACCCGCAGGAAGATATGGGGTGATGCTATTCTAACCCGGCACCACACGGTTTTTGTTTCAGTACCTCGATCTTACTCGTAATTACATCTCGTCTATGGAAAAGGAAGTTGTAAGAAAGTTATTTTCTAATAACAGTCGGCAAATAATGTTATCCAGTAATCCAATTGTATGTAACTGTAAAAACATGCATTTCATTAAAGCAATACAGTTACATCGAAAGCAAGTGTTGGACTATGACAATATTACTTGTGCCGGAGAAGAAAAGCTGATACGCAACATCAAAATCAGAGAATTATGTGAAGTGTTGAATAATTTCTTCTTAATAGCCTCTTTGACTATTTGTGGAGTACTTTTAGCACTTACAGTATTTGCTGTAATTTTAAATTACGCCTTTGGGCAAGAAATTCGCGTATTTTTGTACGCTAGAGGATGGTGTCTATTCTGTGTGAAGGAAACTGAAGATAATGAAAGGACCTATGATGCATTCGTTTCATTTTGTCACGAAGACGAGGAGCTTGTTTGCCAGGAACTGATCCCAAAGCTGGAAGAACTTGGCTACAAACTGTGTATTCATCACCGAGATTGGGATCCTGGTGACCTTATTCCAAATCACATAGTAAGATCTATTGAACAATCTCGTAGAACATTAATTGTCTTGTCCAAAAAATTCGCTGCCTCCTTATGGGGGTGTGCAGAGTTCAAGGCAGCTCACGCACGTGCTCTTAAAGAAGGAGTAGCTAGAGTGATCCTCATAGTGATGGATGACGTCATCAACTCGCAGGACTTGGACAGAAACATACGTAGCTACATCAGAACCAACACCTATGTGAAATGGGAGGATCCCTGGTTTTGGAACAAGATTCAGTATGCGATGCGTCGACGCCGCACGAAAGAAAGAAACCGAAAGGTAGAAATTGAAATTCAAACCACTAATAATCCAGGTGTATTACTTTCTCCTCTTAAAGAACTTTAGGCTGAAGATTCGAAATGTAAATTTAACAATTAGGGAAAAATAAATAAAATTGTTTTACTGAGTCATCTTCATTGTTTTTTGAAAATTTTGGTTGCAATAGTATCAATGTAATTGCTGATTTAAAACCAATTTAGTTTCTTCATTAGATAATTTGTAACCTAGGTATAATTATAGATATTTGTGAAGTCAAGTGAAAAAATAACATGATATTTAAATAAAAGTTATATTATAATTTAAGGTATTGCCAGCGTCTTTATTTCATCAATTTGCCTACGAAATTGTTGCCTTTTAATCTCGCAAGTGTCTCGCGGTTGATGGCAAGAGTTAAGGGCACACCATCATCATCGATTTCTTCAAGGCTTTTGATTACGTAAGACACTCAGTGGTTTGCTATTACATTAGAAAAAAATAGGTGGCTTTTGTTTGATCTGTCAAGCAGGATGCAAAGAAAAATAGGTGACTTTTGATCTGACAATGATGACGATATTAGGTATTTAATAGTACTATCGATATTAGTAAGTACCATAATTTATACCTACTTGAAGATGTGTTTAACATATTGATCTTGATATCAAAGAAACAAGAAAATTTTGGATTATTTTCCATTGAATTCAGCAATGACGTCATATAGGCCTTTCTCTTTGCAGAACAGAGCATCGTCTCTATGTTTGCACGGGAATTTGCCGCTGCAGCAGCGCTGAGAGTATTTATAATTCGCCTGAATCCGAAAAGCACTGTTTTCTCTCTGTTGAAGATGTATGGGGCTTTAGGGCACTTACTACTAAAACACTGTTGGTTATTCTGTTTACTTTTCTTGTAATAAAACCAAACAAATAGCTCCTGAAAATGTCCATAGAATAATATAAACAAGAAAATATTGTGGAACATTCATTGAACCAAATGGCAGTACACTCATTCAAATCAAATGCACGGAAAATTTTCAACATAAATGCGAACACAGCAAACCATCAATACCTATCGGGGAATCGGTTACTCCGCAAACCATACACGAGTAATATACCAGAAATAGCTAGTACATAGTACCAGGGCTGCATACAGTATCTGGCAGTAAATTTGGGTGCTCGCCAAATGCAATGCTCATCCATTATGTTGACTCGGCAGTGCAGGGGGAGAAGTTTGTGTCCATTGATAAAGACGATACGAGAATAGTGACCTAGTTAGATTCATTACCAAACCAGAATAAAAAAGTTTTGGACATCCGAGGAATAAATGGTATGAATATGATTATACCTATATACTTTCTTGTTTATGTAGAGTCGCTTATTTAGTACTATCATAATAATAATTGATGCAATTTTACATTTGCACTTAGTTGGCAGAATGCTAATTTTGATAACCGTTATCTCTAAATTAATTACTTATAACTTACAAAAATAAATAAAATAAATTTTCTTTGCGAACCACTTGAAATTTTGTATTGAGGCAAAGGGAATTTTGTCTAGTCTATCTGCGGCCTCGACAGATCGGGGGAGAATGGTATTGAATATGGCAATCGCCCACCGATCGCTAGAGGAGAGAGAGAGGATTTCCAATAGGCACGTCATAATGACCCGTTTTGTCGGAACAATGGAAACGAACCACCCTATATACAGGGTAAATACAGCTCTCCAGAGTGTGCTCTGTGATTGAAGCATGTTACATGTCCGGTGAGGCTCCATTTCCCAAAATGCATGGATTTAGGTTACCATACATACATACACACATTGGTATATACCTATATAGTGGTGTATGTAACCAGGCTTTTGGGCTGTGAAGCCTCGATGGAGATTTATGCTTTTGGAGTTGCAGCTTTTTGGGACTTGAAAGGGTGGTAAATCGTGACCACAACAGTCATCGTAAGTCTTGATTTTCCTCAACTATATGTTTCAATTACATACGGAGTGTAAGGGACAGCGTACTGATAGGGGTCGCTCAGTCAACAAAACTGAACAAATTTCACCAAGAAATTCATTTGGAACAAAAAATCACTTTCCCTTACAAATTGATCACCTCCATCAGAAAATGGCCTCGATTCTGGCCGCCACATTCTATTTTAAGATAGCGCTGTCACTTTCTTTACTTTGACATAAGAACAGGATAGCAAATAAACACATGTGTTTGACGTTCCTAATTTGACATAAGCTGCTTAAAATAAGAACCGAGCATAGAGCATGTTCCTTATTTTACGTTTAATAAGCAATCTAATGTCAATTTTAAGGTCCTCAATTTAATGTCAGATTAGGAATGTCAAAGTCATGTGTTTATTTTATCTCAAATATAAGAAAGTGACAGCAGCGCTACTAAGAATTAGAATTAGTAACTAGACGGCGTGAATCGAGGCCATTTTCTGATGGAGGTGATCAATTTGTAAGGGAAAGTGATTTTTTGTTCCAAATGAATTTCTTGGTGAAATTTGTTCAGTTTTGTTGACTGAGCGACCCCTATCAGTACGCTGTCCCTTACACTCCGTATGTAATTGAAACATATAGTTGAGGAAAATCAAGACTTACGATGACTGTTGTGGTCACGATTTACCACCCTTTCAAGTCCCAAAAAGCTGCAACTCCAAAAGCATAAATCTCCATCGAGGCTTCACAGCCCAAAAGCCTGGTTACATACACCACTATATAGGTATATACCAATGTGTGTATGTATGTATGGTAACCTAAATCCATGCATTTTGGGAAATGGAGCCTCACCGGACATGTAACATGCTTCAATCACAGAGCACACTCTGGAGAGCTGTATTTACCCTGTATATAGGGTGGTTCGTTTCCATTGTTCCGACAAAACGGGTCATTATGACGTGCCTATTGGAAATCCTCTCTCTCTCCTCTAGCGATCGGTGGGCGATTGCCATATTCAATACCATTCTCCCCCGATCTGTCGAGGCCGCAGATAGACTAGACAAAATTCCCTTTGCCTCAATACAAAATTTCAAGTGGTTCGCAAAGAAAATTTATTTTATTTATTTTTGTAAGTTATAAGTAATTAATTTAGAGATAACGGTTATCAAAATTAGCATTCTGCCAACTAAGTGCAAATGTAAAATTGCATCAATTATTATTATGATAGTACTAAATAAGCGACTCTACATAAACAAGAAAGTATATAGGTATAATCATATTCATACCATTTATTCCTCGGATGTCCAAAACTTTTTTATTCTGGTTTGGTAATGAATCTAACTAGGTCACTATTCTCGTATCGTCTTTATCAATGGACACAAACTTCTCCCCCTGCACTGCCGAGTCAACATAATGGATGAGCATTGCATTTGGCGAGCACCCAAATTTACTGCCAGATACTGTATGCAGCCCTGGTACTATGTACTAGCTATTTCTGGTATATTACTCGTGTATGGTTTGCGGAGTAACCGATTCCCCGATAGGTATTGATGGTTTGCTGTGTTCGCATTTATGTTGAAAATTTTCCGTGCATTTGATTTGAATGAGTGTACTGCCATTTGGTTCAATGAATGTTCCACAATATTTTCTTGTTTATATTATTCTATGGACATTTTCAGGAGCTATTTGTTTGGTTTTATTACAAGAAAAGTAAACAGAATAACCAACAGTGTTTTAGTAGTAAGTGCCCTAAAGCCCCATACATCTTCAACAGAGAGAAAACAGTGCTTTTCGGATTCAGGCGAATTATAAATACTCTCAGCGCTGCTGCAGCGGCAAATTCCCGTGCAAACATAGAGACGATGCTCTGTTCTGCAAAGAGAAAGGCCTATATGACGTCATTGCTGAATTCAATGGAAAATAATCCAAAATTTTCTTGTTTCTTTGATATCAAGATCAATATGTTAAACACATCTTCAAGTAGGTATAAATTATGGTACTTACTAATATCGATAGTACTATTAAATACCTAATATCGTCATCATTGTCAGATCAAAAGTCACCTATTTTTCTTTGCATCCTGCTTGACAGATCAAACAAAAGCCACCTATTTTTTTCTAATGTAATAGCAAACCACTGAGTGTCTTACGTAATCAAAAGCCTTGAAGAAATCGATGATGATGGTGTGCCCTTAACTCTTGCCATCAACCGCGAGACACTTGCGAGATTAAAAGGCAACAATTTCGTAGGCAAATTGATGAAATAAAGACGCTGGCAATACCTTAAATTATAATATAACTTTTATTTAAATATCATGTTATTTTTTCACTTGACTTCACAAATATCTATAATTATACCTAGGTTACAAATTATCTAATGAAGAAACTAAATTGGTTTTAAATCAGCAATTACATTGATACTATTGCAACCAAAATTTTCAAAAAACAATGAAGATGACTCAGTAAAACAATTTTATTTATTTTTCCCTAATTGTTAAATTTACATTTCGAATCTTCAGCCTAAAGTTCTTTAAGAGGAGAAAGTAATACACCTGGATTATTAGTGGTTTGAATTTCAATTTCTACCTTTCGGTTTCTTTCTTTCGTGCGGCGTCGACGCATCGCATACTGAATCTTGTTCCAAAACCAGGGATCCTCCCATTTCACATAGGTGTTGGTTCTGATGTAGCTACGTATGTTTCTGTCCAAGTCCTGCGAGTTGATGACGTCATCCATCACTATGAGGATCACTCTAGCTACTCCTTCTTTAAGAGCACGTGCGTGAGCTGCCTTGAACTCTGCACACCCCCATAAGGAGGCAGCGAATTTTTTGGACAAGACAATTAATGTTCTACGAGATTGTTCAATAGATCTTACTATGTGATTTGGAATAAGGTCACCAGGATCCCAATCTCGGTGATGAATACACAGTTTGTAGCCAAGTTCTTCCAGCTTTGGGATCAGTTCCTGGCAAACAAGCTCCTCGTCTTCGTGACAAAATGAAACGAATGCATCATAGGTCCTTTCATTATCTTCAGTTTCCATTCACAGGGTACACTGCTGCCCAATCCCTGGATTTATACTTTAGTTGCCTATTACGACACCCGCAGGAAGATATGGGGTGATGCTATTCTAACCCGGCACCACACGGTTTTTGTTTCAGTACCTCGATCTTACTCGAAATTACATCTCGTCTATGGAAAAGGAAGTTGTAAGAAAGTTATTTTCTAATAACAGTCGGCAAATAATGTTATCCGGTAATCCAATTGTATGTAACTGTAAAAACATGCATTTCATTAAAGCAATACAGTTACATCGAAAGCAAGTGTTGGACTATGACAATATTACTTGTACCGGAGAAGGAAAGCTGATACGCAACATCAAAATCAGAGAATTATGTGAAGTGTTGAATAATTTCTTCTTAATAGCCTCTTTGACTATTTGTGGAGTACTTTTAGCACTTACAGTATTTGCTGTAATTTTAAATTACGCCTTTGGGCAAGAAATTCGCGTATTTTTGTACGCTAGAGGATGGTGTCTATTCTGTGTGAAGGAAACTGAAGATAATGAAAGGACCTATGATGCATTCGTTTCATTTTGTCACGAAGACGAGGAGCTTGTTTGCCAGGAACTGATCCCAAAGCTGGAAGAACTTGGCTACAAACTGTGTATTCATCACCGAGATTGGGATCCTGGTGACCTTATTCCAAATCACATAGTAAGATCTATTGAACAATCTCGTAGAACATTAATTGTCTTGTCCAAAAAATTCGCTGCCTCCTTATGGGGGTGTGCAGAGTTCAAGGCAGCTCACGCACGTGCTCTTAAAGAAGGAGTAGCTAGAGTGATCCTCATAGTGATGGATGACGTCATCAACTCGCAGGACTTGGACAGAAACATACGTAGCTACATCAGAACCAACACCTATGTGAAATGGGAGGATCCCTGGTTTTGGAACAAGATTCAGTATGCGATGCGTCGACGCCGCACGAAAGAAAGAAACCGAAAGGTAGAAATTGAAATTCAAACCACTAATAATCCAGGTGTATTACTTTCTCCTCTTAAAGAACTTTAGGCTGAAGATTCGAAATGTAAATTTAACAATTAGGGAAAAATAAATAAAATTGTTTTACTGAGTCATCTTCATTGTTTTTTGAAAATTTTGGTTGCAATAGTATCAATGTAATTGCTGATTTAAAACCAATTTAGTTTCTTCATTAGATAATTTGTAACCTAGGTATAATTATAGATATTTGTGAAGTCAAGTGAAAAAATAACATGATATTTAAATAAAAGTTATATTATAATTTAAGGTATTGCCAGCGTCTTTATTTCATCAATTTGCCTACGAAATTGTTGCCTTTTAATCTCGCAAGTGTCTCGCGGTTGATGGCAAGAGTTAAGGGCACACCATCATCATCGATTTCTTCAAGGCTTTTGATTACGTAAGACACTCAGTGGTTTGCTATTACATTAGAAAAAAATAGGTGGCTTTTGTTTGATCTGTCAAGCAGGATGCAAAGAAAAATAGGTGACTTTTGATCTGACAATGATGACGATATTAGGTATTTAATAGTACTATCGATATTAGTAAGTACCATAATTTATACCTACTTGAAGATGTGTTTAACATATTGATCTTGATATCAAAGAAACAAGAAAATTTTGGATTATTTTCCATTGAATTCAGCAATGACGTCATATAGGCCTTTCTCTTTGCAGAACAGAGCATCGTCTCTATGTTTGCACGGGAATTTGCCGCTGCAGCAGCGCTGAGAGTATTTATAATTCGCCTGAATCCGAAAAGCACTGTTTTCTCTCTGTTGAAGATGTATGGGGCTTTAGGGCACTTACTACTAAAACACTGTTGGTTATTCTGTTTACTTTTCTTGTAATAAAACCAAACAAATAGCTCCTGAAAATGTCCATAGAATAATATAAACAAGAAAATATTGTGGAACATTCATTGAACCAAATGGCAGTACACTCATTCAAATCAAATGCACGGAAAATTTTCAACATAAATGCGAACACAGCAAACCATCAATACCTATCGGGGAATCGGTTACTCCGCAAACCATACACGAGTAATATACCAGAAATAGCTAGTACATAGTACCAGGGCTGCATACAGTATCTGGCAGTAAATTTGGGTGCTCGCCAAATGCAATGCTCATCCATTATGTTGACTCGGCAGTGCAGGGGGAGAAGTTTGTGTCCATTGATAAAGACGATACGAGAATAGTGACCTAGTTAGATTCATTACCAAACCAGAATAAAAAAGTTTTGGACATCCGAGGAATAAATGGTATGAATATGATTATACCTATATACTTTCTTGTTTATGTAGAGTCGCTTATTTAGTACTATCATAATAATAATTGATGCAATTTTACATTTGCACTTAGTTGGCAGAATGCTAATTTTGATAACCGTTATCTCTAAATTAATTACTTATAACTTACAAAAATAAATAAAATAAATTTTCTTTGCGAACCACTTGAAATTTTGTATTGAGGCAAAGGGAATTTTGTCTAGTCTATCTGCGGCCTCGACAGATCGGGGGAGAATGGTATTGAATATGGCAATCGCCCACCGATCGCTAGAGGAGAGAGAGAGGATTTCCAATAGGCACGTCATAATGACCCGTTTTGTCGGAACAATGGAAACGAACCACCCTATATACAGGGTAAATACAGCTCTCCAGAGTGTGCTCTGTGATTGAAGCATGTTACATGTCCGGTGAGGCTCCATTTCCCAAAATGCATGGATTTAGGTTACCATACATACATACACACATTGGTATATACCTATATAGTGGTGTATGTAACCAGGCTTTTGGGCTGTGAAGCCTCGATGGAGATTTATGCTTTTGGAGTTGCAGCTTTTTGGGACTTGAAAGGGTGGTAAATCGTGACCACAACAGTCATCGTAAGTCTTGATTTTCCTCAACTATATGTTTCAATTACATACGGAGTGTAAGGGACAGCGTACTGATAGGGGTCGCTCAGTCAACAAAACTGAACAAATTTCACCAAGAAATTCATTTGGAACAAAAAATCACTTTCCCTTACAAATTGATCACCTCCATCAGAAAATGGCCTCGATTCACGCCGTCTAGTTACTAATTCTAATTCTTAGTAGCGCTGCTGTCACTTTCTTATATTTGAGATAAAATAAACACATGACTTTGACATTCCTAATCTGACATTAAATTGAGGACCTTAAAATTGACATTAGATTGCTTATTAAACGTAAAATAAGGAACATGCTCTATGCTCGGTTCTTATTTTAAGCAGCTTATGTCAAATTAGGAACGTCAAACACATGTGTTTATTTGCTATCCTGTTCTTATGTCAAAGTAAAGAAAGTGACAGCGCTATCTTAAAATAGAATGTGGCGGCCAGAATCGAGGCCATTTTCTGATGGAGGTGATCAATTTGTAAGGGAAAGTGATTTTTTTGTTCCAAATGAATTTCTTGGTGAAATTTGTTCAGTTTTGTTGACTGAGCGACCCCTATCAGTACGCTGTCCCTTACACTCCGTATGTAATTGAAACATATAGTTGAGGAAAATCAAGACTTACGATGACTGTTGTGGTCACGATTTACCACCCTTTCAAGTCCCAAAAAGCTGCAACTCCAAAAGCATAAATCTCCATCGAGGCTTCACAGCCCAAAAGCCTGGTTACATACACCACTATATAGGTATATACCAATGTGTGTATGTATGTATGGTAACCTAAATCCATGCATTTTGGGAAATGGAGCCTCACCGGACATGTAACATGCTTCAATCACAGAGCACACTCTGGAGAGCTGTATTTACCCTGTATATAGGGTGGTTCGTTTCCATTGTTCCGACAAAACGGGTCATTATGACGTGCCTATTGGAAATCCTCTCTCTCTCCTCTAGCGATCGGTGGGCGATTGCCATATTCAATACCATTCTCCCCCGATCTGTCGAGGCCGCAGATAGACTAGACAAAATTCCCTTTGCCTCAATACAAAATTTCAAGTGGTTCGCAAAGAAAATTTATTTTATTTATTTTTGTAAGTTATAAGTAATTAATTTAGAGATAACGGTTATCAAAATTAGCATTCTGCCAACTAAGTGCAAATGTAAAATTGCATCAATTATTATTATGATAGTACTAAATAAGCGACTCTACATAAACAAGAAAGTATATAGGTATAATCATATTCATACCATTTATTCCTCGGATGTCCAAAACTTTTTTATTCTGGTTTGGTAATGAATCTAACTAGGTCACTATTCTCGTATCGTCTTTATCAATGGACACAAACTTCTCCCCCTGCACTGCCGAGTCAACATAATGGATGAGCATTGCATTTGGCGAGCACCCAAATTTACTGCCAGATACTGTATGCAGCCCTGGTACTATGTACTAGCTATTTCTGGTATATTACTCGTGTATGGTTTGCGGAGTAACCGATTCCCCGATAGGTATTGATGGTTTGCTGTGTTCGCATTTATGTTGAAAATTTTCCGTGCATTTGATTTGAATGAGTGTACTGCCATTTGGTTCAATGAATGTTCCACAATATTTTCTTGTTTATATTATTCTATGGACATTTTCAGGAGCTATTTGTTTGGTTTTATTACAAGAAAAGTAAACAGAATAACCAACAGTGTTTTAGTAGTAAGTGCCCTAAAGCCCCATACATCTTCAACAGAGAGAAAACAGTGCTTTTCGGATTCAGGCGAATTATAAATACTCTCAGCGCTGCTGCAGCGGCAAATTCCCGTGCAAACATAGAGACGATGCTCTGTTCTGCAAAGAGAAAGGCCTATATGACGTCATTGCTGAATTCAATGGAAAATAATCCAAAATTTTCTTGTTTCTTTGATATCAAGATCAATATGTTAAACACATCTTCAAGTAGGTATAAATTATGGTACTTACTAATATCGATAGTACTATTAAATACCTAATATCGTCATCATTGTCAGATCAAAAGTCACCTATTTTTCTTTGCATCCTGCTTGACAGATCAAACAAAAGCCACCTATTTTTTTCTAATGTAATAGCAAACCACTGAGTGTCTTACGTAATCAAAAGCCTTGAAGAAATCGATGATGATGGTGTGCCCTTAACTCTTGCCATCAACCGCGAGACACTTGCGAGATTAAAAGGCAACAATTTCGTAGGCAAATTGATGAAATAAAGACGCTGGCAATACCTTAAATTATAATATAACTTTTATTTAAATATCATGTTATTTTTTCACTTGACTTCACAAATATCTATAATTATACCTAGGTTACAAATTATCTAATGAAGAAACTAAATTGGTTTTAAATCAGCAATTACATTGATACTATTGCAACCAAAATTTTCAAAAAACAATGAAGATGACTCAGTAAAACAATTTTATTTATTTTTCCCTAATTGTTAAATTTACATTTCGAATCTTCAGCCTAAAGTTCTTTAAGAGGAGAAAGTAATACACCTGGATTATTAGTGGTTTGAATTTCAATTTCTACCTTTCGGTTTCTTTCTTTCGTGCGGCGTCGACGCATCGCATACTGAATCTTGTTCCAAAACCAGGGATCCTCCCATTTCACATAGGTGTTGGTTCTGATGTAGCTACGTATGTTTCTGTCCAAGTCCTGCGAGTTGATGACGTCATCCATCACTATGAGGATCACTCTAGCTACTCCTTCTTTAAGAGCACGTGCGTGAGCTGCCTTGAACTCTGCACACCCCCATAAGGAGGCAGCGAATTTTTTGGACAAGACAATTAATGTTCTACGAGATTGTTCAATAGATCTTACTATGTGATTTGGAATAAGGTCACCAGGATCCCAATCTCGGTGATGAATACACAGTTTGTAGCCAAGTTCTTCCAGCTTTGGGATCAGTTCCTGGCAAACAAGCTCCTCGTCTTCGTGACAAAATGAAACGAATGCATCATAGGTCCTTTCATTATCTTCAGTTTCCTTCACACAGAATAGACACCATCCTCTAGCGTACAAAAATACGCGAATTTCTTGCCCAAAGGCGTAATTTAAAATTACAGCAAATACTGTAAGTGCTAAAAGTACTCCACAAATAGTCAAAGAGGCTATTAAGAAGAAATTATTCAACACTTCACATAATTCTCTGATTTTGATGTTGCGTATCAGCTTTCCTTCTCCGGTACAAGTAATATTGTCATAGTCCAACACTTGCTTTCGATGTAACTGTATTGCTTTAATGAAATGCATGTTTTTACAGTTACATACAATTGGATTACCGGATAACATTATTTGCCGACTGTTATTAGAAAATAACTTTCTTACAACTTCCTTTTCCATAGACGAGATGTAATTTCGAGTAAGATCGAGGTACTGAAACAAAAACCGTGTGGTGCCGGGTTAGAATAGCATCACCCCATATCTTCCTGCGGGTGTCGTAATAGGCAACTAAAGTATAAATCCAGGGATTGGGCAGCAGTGTACCCTGTGAATGGAAAACTTCTACTGCGCTCACCAACCCGCCTGCCAAGCGTGGTGAGTAAGGCAAGTAAGGCATAATACACCCCAATTTTTGCGAGGCCCATGTCCGTCCAGCAGTGGACTGTTGGTGGTTGATGATGACTAAAACATTTTAATTTTAAATTTCGGTTTGAATTGGTTTTAACGAAATAATTGTATTGGAAGGGTACTTACAATAAGAGAATCAGGAATGTCCTCTGCATGAAGATTTATTTGATTATCATACGCCAGCAATGTATGTAGATGATTCGCATGAGGGATCTGTGTGATACCGGCACTCACACAATTCGCCTCAGTGTCGTTGGCAAGGACATCTTCATTCAACCACTTTTGTCTACAAACACAACGGCCACACTTATACTTTTTGCACCCAGTCTGTTGCAGAGAAATATCGAGGTCGATATTATTCATGTCCTTACACACAATTTTGTTTTGAGTGTATGTGTCCGATGGTAAAATTATTAGGTTTTCTTTTATTGCTCGTGCCAAATATAAATGATCCCGATTACAGTCACATTCTTTGAGAAATATCGTACCGATAATTGTTATATTTGCTTTCGATTGTAGTAGAGTCTCATAAGCATATTTTTCAAATTTAATATACTCATAAGAATTTTCAGATATATGAATTTCCAGTGGAGCTCGCCATCCAACTAAATAATCAAGCTGTGGACAAAATTGAAACTGAAACAGCATTTTGATATAAGTAATAAGACCTGCTGTCTTCCATGCTGGACTGGGAGTGATAGAAAAACGTAGAATGTGCCAGCTGCATCTCCTCCCGTGCATGCTGTAAAATCAGCTATGGGAATCGAGGGTATCAGTGTATTGCAATTGAGGCGATGGGCTGACAACCCGTCACTATAGCAATACACATAATCATCATCTGTATTAGCCCTCAAAACTTGTCAGACGTGGCGGAACCTCATACCTTGCCCATACCTTGCTGACGCTCTGTTGCGAAGTAAAAGAAAGACAAATAAACAAACACACTTTCTCATTGATAAATTAATAATTATAAAAGAAAATAATATATTACCAGTAAATATGGAAAAATTTCACGTTCATTTATAATTTTTTTTATTGCTGGAAGGTTTCTCTCATCGAGACATTCAATTCTCGTAAAAGTGTTACTGAGGGAGATAATTTCGAGTTTAGGATGTGCTGTAATTATTAAAATCATTGTTTATTAACCCAAATAAACATAACTTAAAACAAAAAAAGTAAGTGAATTAACGACAACTCACTTTTGTGATTTGCGGAGTTATTTTGACTTTAACGTTTCGACCTATTACGAGGGCCTTCTTCATGTAAAAATATACGTTTGGCGGAAGGTGACACTATGGTGAGTTTCGATAAAGCCTCTTTATTCACAAACGTACCAGTAGAGGACACTATCAAAATAATGGCTGACAGTATAGAGCGCGCTAGCATACTGATGATGATGATGATGATATTGAGCCGTCCAAGTGTTGAGCTTACCTACTATGTTATGTACTTGAGTGGTAGGTATATTGATCTCTCTAATCTGTGGTTCCACGCTCTCTTATTAACAGAGCGCTACATTTATGTGACCCAGAACAAATTGAGTTGGAGCTCGAGCTCAAAAGAGGAGAGCTGTAAAAGACGTTCTAGAATCGAACGGGTACAAGTGGAAACAGAGTTGGCGTATAGCAAATGTATCCCAAAATCTGTGTTACCTGCGTCCGAAAACCTAGTGAATAGAATAGTGAAGATAGAGTCAGTTTCGTACTGTCGTGTGTGTGAATTTTTCGATAAACGAAAATCCTCCAACAATACAATATCCAGCCCTAGTGGCGCCACCTGTCGTGTTATTAGCGTGGGCAGTGGTGAGGTGTGCGATTTTCACTCTCCATGAAGAAGACGCTCGAAACGTTGAGGTCAAACACCTCCGTTAAACACACAAGTGAGTTGTCGTTTATTAACCAATAAAAATAACACTTGTTCGTAGTTTAAAGTCCATCAGGCGTACGAGCTCGCGGGCACAGCCAGTAATAAAAAAAATAGAACAAGTGATTTTTTTCTTTTCGCTGTATTGTTTTTATGACATACGTGCGCTTTGATAATTACAGCCTCTGCTTTCTGTAGCAATATCGCCTCAGCTGTAGTGGTCAACTCACCGCACTTAGGTATATCATAATGTACTATTTTCGGCCAATGAGCGAATTCGGGAATTCTGCGACACATACATACCTGCAGGTGCAGTTTTTGATCCATAGGGGCATAGATCTAATTTTGGATTGTCATTTAAATAAAGAGCCTTTAACTTCGGTAGCTTCTGTAGTAGCTCCGAAATTTGGTATGTTTTCTGGAACAAAAACAATGTTTCTAACTGCATTTGTTTCTAAAACTACTTTTGAAAAAAAATTGTTCTTTAAAAACCCATGTTCATATTATCATTTGCTTTACATGGCGTTAAGCGAAGTAGGAAAAATCTGAAAGTGTGTATAAACCTGTTGGTTGTAACTTACGTATATAAAATTTCCTGTAAGGTCCAAAAATTCCAAACTTTTCATACCGTCAAAAACATTTGTAGATAAATTATATATTTCGCAAGATTTTGCGGTCACACTCCGGACAGATGTGGCTCCATTCAGAATATTGTTTACCGATTGGGGGGACATTTCTACCATTTCTATTTCAGTTACATTTGGACAAGATTCCAGCCAATTGTCTTGTAGCACTTCCCATTCATGCATTTGCAAAGATTGAAGATCAGCGCAGCCCCCAAATGCACCTAAAAGTAATTTTTACAATATAAATAATTTTTATATTAACTTTTATATTATACTAGCGGCCCGCCCCGGCTTCGCACGGGTAAACAAAATTTGCCGAAGACATGAAGTATGTCAAAAAATCTATAATAATTAATTTGTCATTGTCAATACCTTCGAGGATACTACCCGCAAATTGACTCCATATACATTTTTAGGAAAAAAAATAACAATGTGTAAGTACCGTTTGTATTGATATACCTGTCTGTTTATTATATTAGGTAAGTTGTTTGTCTTCTGAAACGTTTTCAAGCAAAAAACTGACACTTCATTTTTTAAATTTATTTCTATACTAGCTGGTGCCCGCGACTTCGTTCGCATTGAAGTATGCGAAAGTAATTTATAAGTTTTTAAATCAGAGAATTTCTCTATCTTGCCCGCTGTAGCTAAAACAAACAATTTCTCAGCGCTACTCACTCGCGACGTGAACGAACATGCAACATACAACGGCCGAGGCAAAAGCATTTGGATCTTTGATCCACCCCAGCAGCCTGAGTTTGACTTGGAATTTGTTGATGGTCATTGCTAAGCGGAGGCTTTTCAGGAAAATGTGTGCGCTTAAATTTAAACGGGAAATTGTTGGGAATGAGTGGAATTCTTGGTATAAAAACAGTTTTGTTCGTTCCACGTCCAGTGAGAATCTTAGCATGGATAAAGTCAGGTAGCGTGATTATTTTATCCTAAGTTTAAGTCCAGATAACACTCAGTTAAATAAAAAAATATCCATCAAAATCGGTTAAAAACAATCAAACTTTAATTTCGTTTCTATCCCCGTAGTCAAGAAGTGGCGTGATTAGTACTTTCTATCATATAAGTTTAAGTCCAGGCTCGAAGGACCAAATGTAAGGATCCTTATGGGTTTGTAGTGGACTATAGAATTAAACGCTGGATAACGGGAAAACTTGGGTATTTATTTTAAATGCACGATAATACACTAACACGGCACAGGGTTCACAACAGAAGAGAATGTTGCCATTCTAAAATACAATATTACTACTGTTGGGGATGTCATAAACACTTAATCGAAAAAAAAATCTATCAAAATCGGTTAAAAAACAATCAAAATTCAATCTCCTGTCTACCCCCTAAGTCATTGGCGTGATTATTTATATCCTTGTTTACTGTCGAGGTAAAACTCAGTCAAATGAAAAAAGTCCCATCAAAATCAGTCCAGTAGTTTCTGAGATTTAATTTCCTGCCTGCCTACCCCCTAAGTCTATTGGCGTGATTATTTATATACTTGTTTACTGTCCAAGAAAAACTCAGTCATATGAAAAAAAGTTCCATCAAAATCCGTCCAGTAGTTTCTGAGATTTAATTTCCTGCCTGCCTACCCCCTAAGTCTAATGCTGTGATTAT
Source organism: Scrobipalpa atriplicella (assembly GCA_029255725.1). NCBI lineage: Eukaryota > Metazoa > Arthropoda > Insecta > Lepidoptera > Gelechiidae > Scrobipalpa > Scrobipalpa atriplicella. The sequence goes on from JARACY010001576.1 coordinate 37,663, forward strand.
TTATATTCTTGTTTACAGTCCAAGAAAAACTCAGTCAAGTGAAAAAAAGTTCCATCAGAATCCGTCCAGTAGTTTCTGAGATTCAATTTCCTGCCTACCCCCTAAGTCGATTGGCGTGATTATTTATATCCTTGTTTACTCTCGAGGTGACACTGAGTCAAATAAAAAAAGTCCCATCAAAATCGGTCCAGTAGATTCTGAGATTAGCCCGGACAAACAGACAGAAAGACAGACAGACAGACAGACAGACAGACAGACAGACAGACAGACAGACAAAAATTCTAAAAATGGTTGTTTTGGCTTCTATTGCTATAATTAAGACCCCCTGTAACAATTTTTCATAAAAATCTTCAATGTACAGAATTCGGCCTCTTACAGTTTTATTATAATGTATAGATTTTTTTCTAACTAGGATCTATAACGATTTAAAATTTGTTCACTTTCTACACAGTTGGGTATTTAAAACATTTTTCATTTCTTGGTTTTCACCCTGTAAAAAAATCAGTGGTCATGACATGACACATAATCATCACTCAATGACCATCATCATGGTTCACTCGGAGAAAGTAACGGAAATTCCAAAACATGACTTACCCAATGATGCTCCACCCTGAAAACTTATTTCTTTTAGTGTTGAATTTTGTGGCATTGGAGGCAACAAAGCATTTACGACTCGCAGCCAAGTCAACTCTGATAAAGGTTCCAAAAAACCTGGCTTAGGTCGAGCTTTAATATCTCTGTGATCTTCAATATCTTCATCAGTATACTTGTAAATTAGTTTAAGAAATTCAAGTGAAAGTCCTTCCAATTTTTCCGAATCAAAGTCGTACTTATTACTATTTGATAATGGGTATATATAAATTTCAGCTCCTTTTATTAACGATACATTAATTCCCTTTTCCATTAGTATTACAGAGAAAGATGTACGGACCTGCAGGCAACCATTACTTTCGAACGTATGTAAGTTGTCATCATAAATAATGATACAATCTTTTATTTTATTTTTCGGAATTTCATAATCACTGAAGTTACACCCATTGCATTGAAACTTAATGCTGCTTTCTGAAACGTTAAATTAATACTTTGACTATGTAGGTATTAAGATGGAAAACGACCAGGGGCATATTATTCGACGCCTTTACTGTCGCGGACTGATAAACACGAAACAGCCAATTGCCGAATTTATTGAAATATCAGGTGTAAAGGACATTAAAACACCAGGCATGAGGGACAACTTAACGCAAACTGAAAGGGGTTGCTCAATCAATGAAACTGCAATGCAATGCAATGCTGATTAGCCAATGAGCGATTTGGGGATCAAGCGTAACGTAACATACAAAATGCAATGCATGATGAAGTTTTTTTTAAGATATAGATATATCTTTCTTTTATAGATATTTTTGATATTTTGGAAAATAATTTATTATTAATTCCGTAAATAGGTAATTAGATAATTTAATATTTATGTTGGTACAGCCGACCAACTAGTTAGGGTAAAAGGATAACTGCTCCAAATCGATAGGTTTTCTCAGGTGTAGAATTAAATATTTTGATATAATTTCAGATTATAAACTTGTACGAACAGTTTAGTACTAACTTACCAATATTATATGCGAAGCTCCATACTGCCATTGTAAATTTTAGAAGTAAAATCAGGACTGTCTTCATCTATGGCCCGTAGTTATAATCAGCACTCAAGAGTGACAGCGAGTTTGAGTTCGTATCAGAAATTTCATTCGAGTACAAAATGACCTGTCAAATCCGCACTCAATATCGCTCTCAATCTTGAGATCGCTTTCTAAATACGAGCCTATGTGTTCAAATTAAAATGCAAATTTAAATACTCAGTTTATCCCACCCGCAGAAATCATATTATATTCTGTGGGAGAAATTACAGAAACAATATATAGGTACAGTGTGAACTTATCCATGAAACAGAACGAAAAACTAAAAAAAAAATACAAAAAAAGAAGAATTAATTTACATGCCCATCCGACAGCATGGATCATCTTCCTTTTCGGACAATCAGGTGATCAGCCTGCAATGCCCTAACCAAACTAGAAACAACAACACAAAGTCATTGTCCCCCGCCGGGAATCGAACCCCGGGACCTCCGGGTCGTGAGCCCATAGCTCATCAGACCGCTAGACCACGGAGGAAGTTGTATACTATTAATGCACACAAAAGTATTACACAGATACTCGTAATAGCTAAAGGGTATTACGTAACCTTGTTTGTTACGTCTTACCCACTTTGGACTGTTTCCGTGTCACATTTTTTCTACTGCAGTTATTCAAATCCTCGAAAATTCTTTTGCGCACTAGTCCCGATATCAAACTCGGCAGTCGCGACTTACATACTACGCGCTTCGCGATAGTGTACCCATCGCATACAAGGAAGATACGGATGTGATTCATTAATTTTATTATCTAACTGAATTGCCATCCCAGCAACAATGATACCTACTTTCAAATTATGTACTGTGATACCGTAGGTTTAGGCGAGTGTGTGATACGGTTAATGGAATATTTCTGTCAAAAACAATTACTTAGATTTTTTTATGTTATGGGCTATCCTATAGCCCGGATGGTGTAGTGGATAGGGCCGCGGCCTTCTGTGCAGGAGGTCGTGGTTCGAATCCCAACACGTACCAATGTGTTTTTCGGTTTTCGAATTTCATATGTACGTTTATTCGGCGCTTTTACGGTGAAGGAAAACATCGTGAGGAAACCTGCACACACCTACGAAGAAATTCAAAGGTTGTGTGTAACCTATTCTAGGATTGGGTCTGGTTTCCCTTCTGGGTTGCGGAGGTCAGATGGCAGTCGCTCTGTGTAAAAACCAGTACCCTCGTTTAATCCCCTAGATTAGGTAGCCGACCCCGAGAGATACGGGAAAAAGGCTAGGAAGATGATGATGGGCTATCCTGACATCCTAAGATTACCCAAGCCATCTCGATAATGTCTGCAAGAGGTTTAAGAGGTTCAGACTTTCTTTACCACCCACTGTTAAGCATGTTAGCAAGATTTTATGGCATACGATCGTTTTGGCAATTCTTTAAGTCTTGCGATCACTGATTAAAGCTATGCCAATCGACAGATGATATTTATAGAAATAGAAAGTATTACCCTTAATAAAATAAATACAAAAAAATTAGCCATTCATTGTTTTTTTTTTCTTGATAAAATAATATCAAGACTAACATACTTACATACATGTACATAAAATCACGCCTTTATCCCTAATGGGCTAGGTAGAGCGAAAACGACCTAAAGGTCATTCCGCCACGTCTGACAAATTTTGAGGGTTATTATTATTACAGATGATTATGTATATTGCTAAAGTGACGGGTTGTCAGCTCATCGCCTAAATTGCAATACACTGAAAACGAATCCCTTAGCTTTTTTACAGCATGCCCGGGAGGAGATGCAGCTGGCACATTCTATGTTTTTCTATCACTCCAATCCCAGACCACCATGGAAGTAATCAAGACTAAACATGTATATAAAATAAACACACAAAATCTTATAGAAATAAAAGTTGAGCAAGATTTGAACCCTGTGGCACACTTGATGGCACAAGTAGCGGTAGGTATTCAAAGCTTTTTAGTGCTACAATACAAGTTGCTTCCTTCTCGACAGCTAAGAAGAGAACTAATGGCAAAAATCACCTATTTTTTTTTTTTAATGAAAGCAAATCATTAAAAGGCTCACGAGATCAAAAGCCTAGGATAAATCGGCATGGATGGCGTCCCCTTGACTCACTGTTTTAAAAACGAGGTAAAAAGACAACTTTACCATTTTGTTAGGCTAATTAATTATACAGAGTGAAAGATAAACACGGTGGCAACACTAACACTTTTATTTAAATGACATGATTTTTCAGTGGACGTTTCAAATATCTTATAAGTATCTTATTAGTTTGGTATTAATTTTACCCAATGAATAAATGAAATTAATTTTTAATCCTATCTCCATGATATTATACTTGTAGATGATTCAGTAAAACAAATTTTTATATTTTCTCCTTAATGTTAATTTTATATCATTCTAATTCTTCAGCGTGGTGTACTTTATCAAGAGAAAGTAACAGTCCTGGATTAATAGAAGTTTGTATTTTATCGTCGTCGCTACAGCTTCGCTGCTTCAAACGTCGACGCATCGCATACTGAATCTTGTCCCAAAACCAGGGATCGTCCCATTTCAAGTAGGTGTTAGTTCTGATGTAGCTGAGTATGTCTCTGTCCAAGTCCTGCGATTGGGTGACGTCATCCAGCACTATAAGAATCACTCTAGCTACTCCTTCTTTAAGAGCACGTGCATGGGCAGCCTTGAACTCTAAAGATCCCCATAAGGAGCAAGCGAATTTTTTGGACAAGACTATTAATGTTCTACGAGATTCTTCAATAGATCTTATTATTTGAGTCGGAATAAGGTCACCAGGAACCCAATCTCGGTGATGAATACACAGTTTGTAGCCAAGTTCTTCCAGCTTTGGGATAAGTTCCTGGCAAACAAGGTCCTCGTCGTCATGACAATATGAAACGAATGCATCATAAGTCTTTTCGTTATCTTCGGTTTCCTTGACACAGAATAGACACCATCCTCTTGCGTACAAAAACACGCGAATTTCTTGCCCGAAGGTGTAATTTAAAATCACAGCAATTACTATAAGTGCTAAAAGTACTCCACATACAGTCAAAGAGGCTATTAAGGAGAAATTATTCAATACTTCACACAATTCGCTGATTTTGATGTCGCGAATCAGCTTTTCTTCTCCTGCACAAGTAATATTGTCATAGTCCAACACCTGCTTTTGATGTAACTGAATGGCTTCAATGAAATGAGTGTTGTTACAGTTACATGCAATTGGATTACCAGATAACATTATTTTCCGACTGTCATTAGCAAATAGCTTTCGTAAAACTTCCTTTTCCATAGAAGAGATGTAATTTCGAGTAAGATCAATGAACTGAAAAAAAAACTGTGTAAATTTGTTTTTACGAAATAAATTGTAGTGAAAACACAATTTCAAGTAGTTGGTGGTATGGTACTTACAATAAGAGAATCAGGTATGTCCTCTGCACGTAATTTTATTTGGTTATCAGATGCCAGCAAATTCTGCAGTTGAATAACTGAATTGTAATTGATTGAAGGGATCCGTGTGATACCCGAACTGCGACAGTCAGCCTCAGTTTCACTGCTAAGGTCATTTTCATTCAACCACTTTTGTCTACAGACACAACGGCCACACTTATACTTTTTGCACCCAGTCTGATGCGGAGAAATATCCAGGTTGATATTATTCATGTCCTTACACACAATTTTGTTTTTTTTTATCTACTTTGTAAGTGTCAGATGGAAAAATTATAAGGTTTTCTTTTATTGCTCGTGCCAAATATAAATTTCTTTCATCGCAATCACATTCTTTTAGGAGTATCGTACCAATAATTGTTATATTTGCTTTCGATTCATTAAGCATATTATAGTTATAATATGTAAACGTAACATAATCATAAGAACTTTCGGATATATGAATTTTCAGCGGAGCTCGCCAGTTAACCAAATGATCCAGCTGTGAACAAAATTATAATTATTTTAAAACAGCAGTTTGATATCATTTGACATTTGACCAATTAAGTGAAAACTTTTGAACTGGAGAGCCTATGGGCGCTTTTCCACTAGACGGCACGTCAACGGCAACGGCGACGGCACGGTACCGTCGACGATATCGTAGGTGAGATAATGTATGAAAGTCAATGAAATTATATGACACGCTTTTCCACTTGACGGCACGGCACCGTCACGGCATGTCATCGATTCCCATAGATATTGTCACGTGATCTCGCCGTGCCGTCGCCGTTGCCGTTGACGTGCCGTCTAGTGGAAAAGCGCCCTATCGCGTAAAATTATATAGGCCAGTCAATATGTTCATCGATACTTGTCTTCATCGGAGACGCGCATGTTTTTCTATATGTTGTTAGGACCCCTAAAAGTAGTTAAGACCGAATTTCACAACCCTGGAAACCATGTGTTACTCCATGATTTAAAAAAAACAACAGCTATTTAAGGAAGCGTTTTTAAGGTTTATTTTTTCTATCTTAAGTCTGGGTAAACATAATATACATACATATTATCACGCCTGTATCCCTAATAGAGTAGGCAGAGCGTCAACGACCCTAAAGGTCAATACGCCACGTCTAACAAGTTTTGAGGGTTGTTTAAGATAGATCTGCTGTATATTGCTGTAGTGACAGGTTATCAGCCCATCGCCCAAATTACAATATACTGAAACCCTCGAATCCCTTAGCTGATTTTTACATCATGCCTGGGAGGAGACGCAGCTGGCACATTCTATGTTTTTCTATCGCTTCCAGTCCAGCATGGAAGAAAGTCTGGGTTAAAATCTTGTTAATTGACCTTTGTAATTGTCCCATAAATAATGGCCATTATAACAAAATCTAAAATATCCCTCTAGATCTTGAAGTGAGAGGCAACTAAATATTACATTTCGTTATGTGACCTTTTCCCGGGGTTGTCGACATCGCTAAATCGCTAAATTTCAACGGGTTTTGACGAAATGCGAAAAGGGAGAGTAAACCCGTTCCTAAAACCCACTCAAAAGCCCCTGAATGGCTTATCAGTCTGTGGTTTGAAGGAACGCAGTACTTTTTTACACCCTGTATAATTCACTGCTATATTAACACTAATCGGTCAAACAATATTTAATTTTAAATTTAAAAAGAATATTAAAACCATTTTTCAGATAAGAATTTGGGGCTGTCTTTGCAATGTTGTAGATTAAAAATGACCGGCTTAATATTCAACAAATATTTTTTAAATTATTTGAAATATTCTCAATTATTATAGCTCAAAATAATAAATAAACGAAAATATTCAAAATCAAAGGGGATTTAAAAATATATTAAATTAAATTTTAATGATTTTGGCTTAAGTATCTCATCTAGCGATTGGTGTTACGCAAAAAACCCAGTAATATTTTTTCCTCAGAAGTGGTGTCTGGTTCATCGGAGTTAAAATTTCAGAGCATGAAAATTATTAGTTTTTGAGATATATTTTATAATAATCTAAAAATTTGAATGGAAAATGACACATAGCGGCAATATTATGTTCCCTGGCGGTTTTTTTACCGAATATTTTATTTCATACAAAATGTGAATGTGTGTTCTTTATAATCCAATAAAAAATTACAAATATCTCTTAAACTGGATATTTTATTTAAAATTAAAAGTTCCGTTCTTATTGGGACACCCTTTATTTGTATACCTACACGTGTATTGTAGCAAATATACATTTCTGATTTCTGCTGCGACGTGTTAAAAGGACAAACAAACATACATACTTTCGCATTAAAAAAAATATTATATAGTAATACAAATTTTAAATATAATTTACCTTTAAATTATGAAATCTTTGACGTTTCATTATCAATTCCTTAAGTGCTGGAAGGCTTTTCTCATCGAGACAGTCAATGTCCGTATCTGTATTACTGAGAGAGATAATTTCAAGTCCAGGGTGTGCTGTAATTATTAAAATATAGAATAAGATAAAATATAGACGTGGTTTTTTTTGCATACCCCACTTAGGTGCCCAGTTTCCGGCGCTCCCCGGGTGGACGCCACCCGTCAGTTTACATAAGCAATTTTTTATCAAATGTACTGGCAGGCAGAAAAATGTTTTACAAAATTATTAGTTGTTTCGAATTATTTATTTATGTCGATATAACAAATATAGTAAAAAATATTTAGGCATAAATGTTACGCACAATCCCCGAAATCGCTCATTGGCCGGAAAAATCAGATTGGCAATTACAAAACGCACAATCCGCGAAATGACCTTTTATTTCGGCCATTGAGCGTTTTAAAACGATCATTTCACGGACTGACAAACAAGAAAGAGCCAATTGCTGAATTCATTGAAATATCAGGTGTAAAGTGTCATGATTTAAATTTAGATGATGATTATATGATTTAGTGTGTTAAACGCATTATGTTTTATTTAAATTATTTATAACTTTGTCCTGGCAACACTGATGACGTGTTTCCTCCTTCAAAAGTATTTGGAGTGGGGTTGGGTTAAGTTGAAGCCCTGATGGTGTATGTCGTGGTTCGAATCCCACCACGTACTAATGTGTTTTTCGGTTTCGAATTTCTCACAGTTTTATCAGGTGATTGATTAGGTAATCAAAACGATAATCGTCTTATAATAATTATTACTGTCGGCGCGAGCACAGCGAGCCGCGAACCGCAGTCGGAGATCACACCTGTCGTGTGTCAGCTCCGAGCTCCTGAGGAAGACCATCGTATATGTGGTAGGATGGGATCTACCGGCAACACATGCTTGCCTGTGAATAAGTCCGGCTGAATTATCCTAACAAAGCGGTGGTAGGCTCCGCAAGGGGCCGCCTCGCGACCACCCTCTCACCGGAGTCCGGCGCCAAACAGCGTGCTGTGTTCCGTCGGTGCGTGAGACTACCAGTGCCTTAACAGGCGTCTTCTGGGTTAGCTCGCTCCAGCATCGACTCTGTCACGGTCATCGCTGACCTTTGTGTCTAGAGGCAAGAGCTAACCCATTCCAAGTGAAAAAATTATAATAATGTGTTGCACTCTGGGAGTGCCGGCAGAGGTAAAAGTGGAACATTGGTTGGTTTAACTGCTCAAAACCCGTCTTTTATTTTGTTTTCAATACGTTTTGAATTTAAAGTGTGGGAAGTAAGTTTCAAAATCGCTGGCCTAAACAGGATGTTAATTTAATTGCGTGCCATAGCTTAGAGGATGTTTCAATATTCTGACACACACAGCGCCGCTAAAGAAGTTCACAAAACATAGATTTAAATTACACTGAAAACCGAGGCGACCTTGTAAAATCGACTTTTTGTAGAATCGAAATGCAGCGCAGCTATATCTTAAAAAGGTTAGCAGAATTCGGCATTTGGCCGTTTGGTGATTGCCTTTCCGCGAAATGATCGTTTTACAATGCTCATTGGCCGAAATAAGAGGACTTTTCGTGAATTGGTCGTTTTGCAATGCACAATCCGCGAAGGCTGCCTTTTTTCGGCCAATGAGCGAATTCGGGAATTGTGTGTAACATTATAACATTTTGTAATCTTGTTGCTTTTTGGACGTATCGATTGTATGTGTGTATTCGCACACCTGCATGTGCAGTTTTTTGTCCATAGCCTATTATTGTTGGGCATAGATCTAAGGCTTGATTGTGGTCTAGATTAAGAGCCTTCAACTTTGGTAACCTCTGTAGTAACTCTGAAATTTGGTAATTTTTCTGAAACAAAAATAGCCTTCATGCAGTAATGTTTTTATGTAGTAGGAAGGTCGGGAAAAATCAAACTAGGTAAAAAGCCAGTTGTAATGTAACTTACGTATATAAAGTTTATACTGAGGTCCAAAAATTCCAAGCTATTCATGCCGTCAAAAACATTTGTAGATAAATAATTTATATTGCAAGATTTTGCGGTCACTCGCCGGACAGATGTTGCTCCATTCAAAATATGGTTGACTGATTGGGGGGATACGAATTCCATAACTATTTCAGTTATATTAGGACACGATGCAAGCCAATAGTCTTGTTGAACTGCCCATCTACTCAGATCCAACGTTTGAAGATCAGCGCAGCCTCCAAATGCACCTGAAAGTTTATTTTTATATTATTTGTGGAATTAAGTTTAAATTCCGAGCGTGCCTTAAACTTAAACATACGTTTATTATTTTTATACATTGCATTATTTTATTGAAATCCATCACGAAAAGATTATGTGGAAAATGGAAATCACTAGGTACATGTAAAACTAACAAACCATGAGTAGGTATAATGTTAATAGCATTAGCTATCTTATCATTTATCTGTAAATCTTCCTAAGAAAATAAAATAAAATAATAATAAATTAATAAGGCACATAGCATACAGAAAGAGTCAAGCAGCGGCGCCGTCACTCTCTTGTCTTGACAGATTTTCTGACTGCATATTTGAACATGCGCTGACGTGAATTTCTGTTCGCCGCCAACTCAACGCCCCGCCGCGCCACCTCGACTCGACTCTTCCAGTACGCCTTGCACCTAATGCCTATATTTTAATTATACTTACCCAAAGATTCTCCATACTGAAAGCTTACATTTCGTAGTTTTGAATTAAGTGGCATCGGAGGCAACAAGACATTATTGACTCCTAAATAAATCAACTCTAATAATGGTTCCAAAAAACCTGGTTTAGGTCGACCTTTCGTATCATTGCGATCCTTATAAATTAGGTCAAGAAATTTAAGCGAAAGTCCTTCAAATTTTTTTGAATCTAAGTCGTACTCATTCCTGTTTGATGTCGGGTCTAAATAAATCGCAGCACTTTGTGTCAACGATGTGTTAATTCCATTTTCTTTCAGTATGACGGAGAAAGATATAGGTATCTGCAAGCATCCCTGACTAAGGAATCCATGTTCTATGTCATCATGTATGATATAACCATCCCAAATATTATCCAAATTAGTAAATCTACTTCCATTGCAGTAAAGCCTAATCCTGCTTTCTGAAATAAAGGTTTTCGAATAAGTAAGACTGGTGTAAATGCTGTAGGTAATCGGTTGACGTCCTGCCTACTCCATAAGGGACACAATATGTAAGTATGTAGAAATTAGGTTCTTCACGTTGTAAAAATTCTTTATTGACACAATTTAAACAACTTTGTACCTAATCAAATACTTAATTTGCTCAATATATATAATAATTTTAATTTAATTATAAATTATCAGATAAATAACGAAATAATGAATAATTTATTCTTTAACATAGATTCCATGGAATATTTTTTGAATGTCATGTGAATCTACACAATGCAAAAGACTAAATACTACCGCTTCACAACGTGTAAAAGCGGCGTAAGAAACTCGTACACTGCAACACGCCCTACTTTCTTTTGCCTTTAGATTCCATGGAATATTTTTTGAATGTCATGTGAATCAACACAATGCAAAAGACTAATTACTACCGCTTCACACTGTGTAAAAGCGGCGTAAGATACTCGGACACTGCAACACGCCCTACTTTCTTTTGCCTTTAGATTCCATGGAATATTTTTTGAATGTCATGTAAATCTACACAATGCAAAAGACTAATTACTACCGCTTCACAACGTGTAAAAGCGGCGTAAGAAACTCGGACACTGCAACACGCCCTACTTTCTTTTGCCTTTAGATTCCATGGAATATTTTTTGAATGTCATGTGAATCTACACAATGCAAAAGACTAATTACTACCGCTTCACACTGTGTTAAAGCGGCGTAAGATACTCGGACACTGCAACACGCCCTACTTTCTTTTGCCTTTAGATTCCATGGAATATTTTTTGAATGTCATGTGAATCTACACAATGCAAAAGACTAGTTACTACCGCTTCACAACGTGTAAAAGCGGCGTTAGAAACTCGTACACTGCAACACGCCCTACTTTCTTTTGCCTTTAGATTCCATGGAATATTTTTTGAATGTCATGTGAATCTACACAATGCAAAAGACTAGTTACTACCGCTTCACAACGTGTAAAATCGGCGTAAGAAACTCGTACACTGCAACACGCCCTACTTTCTTTTGCCTTCTTCGCCCTGAGATTTTTATGTACCAAAGCAAAGCACAGACTATTTTATAAGCGCAGCGGGCGTCTAGACCAAGTCAAAACCAAGTTTTGGTATGTAGGTAAGGTACTTACCAAGTTCAGAATAATAGTCAAGCTTTGGAAAGTAGTAATCGAGAGTCGAGGAACTCATTAGCACCATAGTGAGATGCACAAACAAAATAAAAATTGTCTTCATTTTAGTGATAGTAAATAATATGTAAATTGATAATGTAAGTGAATTTAAGTAGCTACTCAGCACACCAGACGGAGAAATACGAACGTCACAAACTAAAATCAATTTTAAAAGGTTATTTTTATTTAAAGTTATCGTTACGTCTTATCTGGTTTAAATATAAGCACATAAATAAATAACTCTATGCTTAAAATTTAATTAAAATTAATAATTATTAATTGGTTATTTTTGTCGTTAGCTAAAGGTACCATTCGAAGTTGGACTGCACGCTGCACGCTGCACGCTGCAAGCAGCATTTCTGTGCTGCGTGCAGCGTGCAGCGTGCAGTCGCTAATCCAAGTTGGACTGCACGCTGCACGCTGCAAGTCCGAAGTGTTCCGATTCGAGAGATGTGTGGCCAGATCAGGTTTTTACTTCTGTATAATTTTGACAAAATACTCCAAAAAAATATACTTTATGCTCAAAATGTACAAAACGTAAATGTAAAAAACGCAAAATGTACAATTTGCAATATGGACACTACACAGAATGTACAAAACGATACAATTTGCAACTCGCAAAATGAACAAGATCATCGAGAAGGCGTGGGCATCGCCTTACTTCGCAAAACGTCCCTATCTCATAATGTCCCTTTTGCAAAATGTCCCTTTCGTATTATGTCCCCTTTCGCAACATGTCCCTTTCGCAACATGTCCCTTTCGCAAAAAGTCCCTTTCGCAAAATTTCCCCTTTTTCTAATTCGACTGATATGACAGTGTTGACAGTTTTGACTGATTTGACAGATTTGGCAGTTTTGTCTGATTTGACATAGTTTCTGAGATATAGCCGTTTTAAGTTTGACAGTTGACTGTCAAAATGTAGATCTCGTCAAGACCTATCATTTGTCCCTTCACACCAGTACTCTAGGATGAATAGTTTTTAAGTTATGGCCGTTCTAATTTTGACAGATGTCATACGAAACGATGATCTCGTCAATACCAATCATTGATCCCTTGACACGAGTAGTCTAAGATTGATATCTTCCGGGATATGGCCGTTTCCATTTTGGCAGCTGTCTATCTTGTTAATTTCGCGAATTATCACATAACATTTTGCGGTTTGTACATTCTACGTAGTGTACATATTGCAAACTGTACATTTTGGATTTTAGATTTGCCTCTTGTATGTTTTGAGTATTTTGGCAATTTTATCCAAAAGTTTGCCTGACCAGGCAACACATCGTCTCGACTTTGATTCGGAACTCTTCGGAAATGCAGTTGTCAAAACCACTGCTCAGAAATGCAGCGTGCAGCGTGCAGCGTGCAGCGTACGCAGCAGTAGCAGTGGTTTTGACAACTGCATTTCCGAAGAGTTCCGAATCAAAGTCGAGACGATGTGTTGCCTGGTCAGGTATACTTTTGGATAAATTTGTCAAAATACTCAAAACATACAAAAGGCAAATCTAAAATTCAAAATTTACCTACATATCCCGGAAGATATCAAGAGTACTCGTGTCAAGATCAATGATTGGTATTGACGAGATCATCGTTTCGTATGACAGCTGTCAAAAATAGAACGGCCATAACTTGAAAACTATTCACCCTAGAGTACTGGTGTGAAGAGACAAATGATAGGTCATGACGAGATCTACATTTTGACAGTCAACTGTCAAACTTAAAACGGCTATATCTCAGAAACTATGGATCCTAGAGTACTGATGTGAAGGGACAAATGATAGGTCTTTTCGAGATCTAGATTCCGGATGACAGCTGTCAAAATTAAAACTAAAATATCTCGAAAACTAATCATCCTAGAGTACTAGTGTGTAAGGTCAAATTATACGTCGTGACGAGATCTTCATTTTGGATGACAGCTGTCAAAATTAAAACTGAAATATCTCGATAACTACTCATCCTAGAGTACTGGTGTGTAGAGATAAATCATAGGTCTTGACGAGATCTACATTTTGGATGACAGCTGTCAAAATTAAAACTGAAATATCTCGATAACTACTCATCCTAGAGTACTGGTGTGTAGAGATAAATCATAGGTCTTGACGAGATCTACATTTTGGATGACAGCTGTCAAACTTAAAACGGCCATATCTCGGAAACTATCGATCCTAGAGTACTGGTGTGTAGGGACAAATGATAGGTCCTGACGAGATCTAAATTTCAGATTACCGTTTCACATTTGACAGCTGTCATCTGTCATGTAGATCTAGTCAGGACCTATCATTTGTTCCTACACACCAGTACTCTAGGATCGATAATTTCAGAGATTTAGCCGTTTTAAGTTTGACAGCTGTCATCTGTCATGTAGATCTCGTCAAGACCTATCATTTGTCCCTACACACCAATACTCTAGGATCGATAGTTTCCGAGATATGGCCGTTTTAAGTTTGACAGCTGTCATTCGAAATGTAGATCTCGTCAAGACCTATCATTTGTCCCTACACACCAGTACTCTAGGATCGATAGTTTCCGAGATATGGCCATTTTAAGTTTGACAGCTGTCATTCGAAATGTAGATCTCGTCAAGATCTATCATTTGTCCCTACACACCATTACTCTAGGATCAATAGTTTCCGAGATATGGCCGTTTTAAGTTTGACAGCTGTAGGATATTGTTTTTTTTTTATTGCCCGCTTTTCGGAGGGGCGCATTGATTTTTCACCAGAGTCCCTTTAAACTTATCCATCTCTCGAAATTTGTCGATGGTCCATACAAAATCAATCAAAACTTTTCTAAGTTCCGGACCCCTTGGGCGAAGGAAAAAAAGTCAACATTTTGGGAAGTCAACATTTTGCGAAACTATGAAAAGTCAACATTTTAGGAAACTCAACTTTTTGGGAAGTCGACATTTTAAGAAGTCGACAAAATGGTCCTAAAGGGTCGAAACCTACCATTTGCTCCTACACACTCTAGATGAGTCATTTTCGAGATATTTCAAAACTGTCAAATCTGTTAAATAAGCCAAAAAAGCCAAATAAATCAAAACTGTCAAAATCGACAAATCAGTCAAAACTGTTATATCAATCAAATCTGTTAAAACCGTTGTTAAGTCAGTCAAATCTGTCAAAATAGTAAAATCAGTCAAACTTGTCAAATCAGACAAATCTGTCAAATCAGTCAAAACTGTCAAAACTGTCATATCAGTCGAATTAGAAAAAGGGGACATTTTGCGAAAGGGACATTTTGCGAAAGGGACATGTTGCGAAAGGGACATTTTGCGAAAGGGGACATTATGCGATAGGGACGGTTTGCGAATGGGACATTTTGCGAAGTAAGGCGATGCTTCTCGATGATCTTGTTCATTTTGCGAGTTGCAAATTGTATCGTTTTGTACATTCTGTGTAGTGTCCATATTGCAAATTGTACATTTTGCGTTTTTTACATTTACGTTTTGTACATTTTGAGCATAAAGTATATTTTTTGGAGTATTTTGTCAAAATTATACAGAAGTAAAAACCTGATCTGGCCACACATCTCTCGAATCGGAACACTTCGGACTTGCAGCGTGCAGCGTGCAGTCCAACTTGGATTAGCGACTGCACGCTGCACGCTGCACGCAGCACAGAAATGCTGCTTGCAGCGTGCAGCGTGCAGCGTGCAGTCCAACTTCGAATGGTACCTTAAATGATATATTTTCCTGTTTTTGTGGTCAATTATTAATACGGTTTTTTTGCGATTATTGCCTGGAAAATTTTGGAGAAGTCACAATTTTTTTTTTAATTATAGTCGTTTTTGGAATGCTGCTGAATTCGAATCAGATGATTGTTAACAAAATTTCGTGACGGAACATAAAAAAAAGATACAAAAACACAACCGACCCAGTAGTTTTGGGTTTATCAGTACCAAAAAGCAAATATTTTTATTTGTAGATAGTAGTAGTAGGAAGGTTCATTCTATCTATTTCAAAACACAGTATAATAAATAAAAAAAAACTATCTATTTGTCTGCAAATCTGTGACGTCATTGGGCAGTTTGAAGCACACAGCAAACATGCGACATGCACGGCAAACGGCAAGGCACAGGAGATCTAGGACGCCAGTCAGTGTTTGCGCTGCACTTTGAGCACCACTGGACGGATAACCTGCGAACAATAATTTCCTGTCTGCGGTTTTGCTAGCGATCATTTGGAATACTACAGGTTGTAACAGAAAGGGTATATGTAGTACCAGCTACCCTGAATAGAAGAAAGGATGAATCCGCCAATGCAACTGAACAACTTCACTAAGCTCAACGTTCAACATTTATTTCCGCATCTACTGCACCTTTTCCCCCAAATAGTGGGTATATTTACGTTCCCCGTGGTCATTAAAATTTAATGGACTACTTCGGACTGAAAAGCTTTCATACTGAGTCCAGTCACGTTCACCGTAAATGTTTTCTTCATGATGAAATTTCCAGCAAATAGGAATTTATTTGGTTGTAAATTGTCTGAGAGCTTATGGACAATTTCTCTGTAACTGTTATTGGACATGTCGGTTGCCATTGCCACCCACAATACAAATAGAAGACATACATACATACATATAATCACGCCTTTATCCCTAATGGGGTAGGCAGAGCGTAAACAACCTAAACTAAGGTCATTTCGCCACGTCTGAGAAGTTTTGAGATTATTACAGATGATTGCGTATATTGCTATAGTGACGGGTTGTCAGCCCATCGCCTAAATTGCAATACACAGAAACCCTCGACTCCCTAAGCTGATTTTTACAGCATGCCCGGGAGGAGATAGAAATAGAAGAACAGAGTAGAAATAGAAGAAGAGAATTATAATGAACACACCACTGCTTTAATTATGCCATCTTTAATTTCTCCTCTACGCAAAGGTTATCTGGTAGTTAATGATTATAATCAGTAAGTATCTCTATAAAAAACTCGAGTTCATCATCTAACTAAAGCATCGTAAAATATTATGTTCAATAAACTGGTTAACTCCAAAGGTTAACTCTTGAGTTTCAACTTGAGATTGCACTCAACTGTGACTCTCTAATATAAAAATAACATCTAATAAACTGTTTTATCATAAATGCTCTCCATTAGAGCTTGTTTCGCTTGCAAAATATTAAAACTGAATAGCTTTCATAAAGTAGACTTTGGTTAAGGCCAAGTTTCGTCATTGCGATTTTTGAGGTGAACTCAGGCTTACAGACTATTTTTTCTGTTAGTTGATTAATAAATATCAAATTTTAAAACTAGGCACATGTAGAGTAAGGTCCTGATACAGAACTTATCTACTTTTTACTGCGGGTTCATTCCCACGGATATACTTAAGTATTCAGTCACACAGCTGTAAACGTTGCGAGAAAGAAGTAATGAATAATCGTATCCCTTGAGAAGTCTGTCTGTAGGTACTATAAACCGTTTCGCCCACGTCTTAAAACTCATTAAAATAATCGTAATCTAAATCTTACCGCTTACAGTAGTGCCACAGATGACGGCTATAGTAGCAACAGACTATGTCGATCGCACTGTTACCACCACGCTTAAAATGAACTTGGGCGGGGGCGCTGCTTGTTGGGGGACCTATCAAAATATGGCATTGGTGGTCATAAGCCTATCACGTACGTAGTAAAATAAGTATTTATTTTTGGGGTCACACGCATCGCAATTTGATGTACTTACAAAGTGCAAGGAGTATTCATTCTAATTGATTGATAGCTATGTTGGTTCGAAGATTTCATTACAAGCGGGGTGGTAATATAGCATTTCTCGACCTTATTGATATTTTGACATCAAGGCGAGTGGTCGTCAAAATTGGCAGACTTCGACAACGCGACATGGTAAGACGATAAAAAATCGCAAACACGGAACGGCACCTTAACCAATTTCAATTTCCGAGCCGGGCTGGGCCTCTCCGGGTACATTAAGCACTTAACTATCACTGTCTGCTTACTTGCCCCGTTTTATCATAAATCCCCGCGGAGCTTTTCACTATTCCCCGTATTTTTTTTAACCCAACTTATGAAACTTTTTACGTAGTTTTTTTAGGGAGTTGGATATTGCACAGGATTTGAGTGTATTTTTTGAATCGCGGATGGGAAGTTTTTGATATTTATCGTGGCATTTCTGTGAAGGATGATTAT
>JARACY010001577.1:0-55551 GCA_029255725.1 Scrobipalpa atriplicella
CGAACACAATATTTTAAAAGCATTTTTTTTTGTAATGTTATGTGAATGCAAAATGGCATGGAGATTTTCAAAATAAAAAGTTATACGTACTAAATAGATTTGTGACAAAAAGTAAAAGGGTAACAATTTTAATGTTCTGATAGCAATTTTGATCAAATTTGTTTATTATTTTACGATTATTTATCAAACACTAAGGGCAGCAACACAACTGCGTAAAGTTCGGTGCCGAAGGTTCCTTTCAACAAATTGTCAATGTTTTTTCATTGCCTACAACACACCTATGGCCGAGCCGACCCTTCTGCAAGTACGCATTAACCCTAACACCTCGCTAAGTTACCATTACCACTAACACCCAGTATTACTAAAAAACCTTGCATAGTGCCATAATTCAGTCGAACATTACGCAGGTGTGTTGTTACGCTAACTCCGTGTTACTTTTTCTTTTCATAATTCTATCAAGCTTTATCATATTTCCACCACTTGCAAATAACCTGGTATTAAAAAGCAAAAAACTTGTGATACACCTGTGCCCGGCAAAATTTATGCAGGCAGGCCTGACTCCGGACACGGCCCGCATAAACAGACGAGGTTGTATACAGTAGTCCGCAGAAAAACATGTCCTTTATGGAAATACGAGAGATATTCAAATTAGCACCAACTACCAACCAAGTTGTTGTGTTCGTCATATGAAAAATATATTTAAATGGGGTGAGAGCTCGAGGTTGAAAAGAAAAAGTAACACGGAGTTAGCGTAACAACACACCTGCGTAATGTTCGACTGAATTATGGCACTATGCAAGGTTTTTTAGTAATACTGGGTGTTAGTGGTAATGGTAACTTAGCGAGGTGTTAGGGTTAATGCGTACTTGCAGAAGGGTCGGCTCGGCCATAGGTGTGTTGTAGGCAATGAAAAAACATTGACAATTTGTTGAAAGGAACCTTCGGCACCGAACTTTACGCAGTTGTGTTGCTGCCCTTAGTGTTTGGATAAATAATCGTAAAATAATAAACAAATTTGATCAAAATTGCTATCAGAACATTAAAATTGTTACCCTTTTACTTTTTGTCACAAATCTATTTAGTACGTATAACTTTTTATTTTGAAAATCTCCATGCCATTTTGCATTCACATAACATTACAAAAAAAAATGCTTTTAAAATATTGTGTTCGCGCTACACCCTCGTACGCGCTCGTACTTTGGCAATTTAAACATCAGAAGTTTTCAAATCACGACGTCTCCTGGACTACACAGCTTTGTTTGTCTGCGGGGACCACTTAGCTTCTAACAAAAGACTTCTTTAAATAGGACCTTGTCCGTGCCTCGAACAGTCAGCAGCAAAAGCACTCTCTCGTTAACTGTTGTCATTTGTATTGCCAAAGAAAAGGTGCGGGCTTAGCATATTGTTGTAAGCTTCACTCACAACACTGAATTATTCTCTATCACACACATACCTACGTCAGGCCTGTTTCACTCCGGACTTTAAGTACGGAACCGGTTTCCGCCTAAGGCCGCCCAAATGGCCGGCCTAAAGCGGTCGGGTTGTCAATCGTCTCGGTGAACATTCAAATCTGCCTTCGTTGCCTCGCTCTGAATTGTGTCGCGTAGAAGCCAACCCTACTGCGTTTACTTCACGTGTACCTTGTGTGTGTGTTTTTCGCTAATTGAGCGGGCGTTGTAGGGGAGTGAAATTTCTGTATCGTTAGATACTATTTATTATTCTGTGCCTACGTCTAGATTTATCGGGATGCCAGAGACAGACTTCAAAGAATAACCAAATTGATTGACCTAGAATTGAATCCATCATAATTAAGCATCAGCAGGTCTTAGTGAGAATCGAAATCAACAACCTGTGCACCACAAGCGGACAATATCTGCTCGTACTTGTGTGGTTTCGCAAATGCAGTTCGTAAATAAATTTGCTTTTTTGGAAAGAATGTGCACACACTTCAAATACCGCTTTTTATTATAATTGACACAGTAGAAAACAGAATTCAACTTGTTAAACTTGTTTTCTGTTGACCGTACTAAACAAAGCTGGGTCCAGATGACGTCATACATTATTCAGCGCCTGCTTCCACAATCCGACGAACCACGTCGCCGTAACATCTCGTCAAGTAGCCATCTGCATTTTTAAAAGTCACGTAGTTGGGTTTACGTTGCTACAATTTAAATTGTCTTGCTCGCACCACGTATCATATTATAATTACATACAACGTGTAGCAGAATGGATATGCACCATGAAGGATGTGAATCTGTTCATGAAACTGAAAAACTTTTCCCTGTTCGGTACATGATAGTAGGTATTTTCTTTTACATGAGGGTGTCAGCAATATTAACAACATCATTAACAGTCCATTGCTGGACATTATGGGCCTTCCCAAAAAGTTACTATTGCTATGCTCACCACGTCTGGAAAATACCTGATAGCCACGGGAAAAAATCAAAGTGTACCACAGAATCTACACGTACCTAAAATCTACGTAAATTCAATAAGAATTTCGTAAAAAAGAAATCTAAGAAAAATATTTCATTTGAGGAAAATTACATGACACACGATAAGTCCATTAAGCATCAAGACCCTTGTATCGAAATATATTAAATTTACTTCGCCCTTTATTCGGAATAGTTACGCACAAACAAAGGATTCTTTTGTATATTTGCTAGCAAAGACATAGAATAAAAAATGCTCAGGGTTATATAAAAGAAATACATGTGTTTTTAGACGTAGATCCCGAAAAAATACTTCAGACACACTCAGAGCATTAAACTCGTGCCACTAAACAAAGTGCTATATGCTGAGTAAAGGATTAAAAGGATCCATAAATGCAAGGTCATAAATTAAGAACATAAAAACTTATCCCATAACTTATAAGTTGTGCACTTAAACCGAGTCCAGACATCGTAAAGTTGCCGATAGTTCTAATATTCCACAAAATATTTCTACAAATTAAAAAATAAATGTATTGTTTTAGTTAGAGGAACAAATAAAATCATAATTTTAATTTTATATTCTATTCCTATAAGGGCTACAGTATCTATAAGTTATGGTACTTTATACTTATAATTATAACCAACCATGGATGAATAAGTAGGTATAATAACTAAAAAACAATGATAGCATAGTTTATGTAGTGCTGTAGTGTAGCATACTCAACTTGATGCAGCGTAGCTGCGTAGCCTTTTTCGTAGCGATTAAGTGTAGATCTGTTGCGGTAGAGAACTTTCTACTTGGTTATGATTCTTACTCAGTTAGTTCATTTCATTTAAAACTAAAATGTTTCCTTTCCTACAACATAATCCCCTCAAGAAATTACTATCACCAACACGCGAGCTGTTCAATAACCGTTACTGGAGACTACGTTCCGGTAATCTTACATCCGCTATCCGGCAGCCGGACGCGCTCCGGCGCCGGCGCCGTATTTATCCGGTTCCGGTATATCTAGGTAATGCAGTCGCGCGGATTGGGAAGCTTTTGATTTACAATAGCACCACACCTCTGATACCAGGGTTTATCAGGTAGTTCGTCGAGTCTAAAAACCCACTCGATAAGAATACACCGTATCTTCTATGTATTTATTATGCTTAACGTACCCCAGTGGTACATAATAATACTTAGAAATCGATTGCAACTAAGCGCATAGTACCGGTGTATTGATTTGAACTACAGCTAATTTAAGGCTCGTATTTATAAAGCGATCTCAAGATTGAGAGCAATATTAAGTATGAATTTGACAGACCGTTTTGTACTGAAATGACATTTCTGATACGAACTCAAACTCGCTGTCACTCTTGAGAGCTGATTATAAATACGGGCCTAAGTCAATAAAGATTCCGTGTGGACCACAGCGAACGCCGGGCCACGAGTGAAATTGAAGTGGACGAACTCCCAGTAGGCTTCCAGTACTGTTTGTTGTGCCAACACTTTTTACAAACAACTGTCGGCCAATTTCGAAATCAGAACTAGCAACGAACTTCTAAAAGCACTTCCGCAAATAGGTATGATACTTACCTACATTCTGAAATGCACAATACACTACACCATAAATGTACTAGGTACATTAGACCCATAAAAAAACAATATACTTAGATGGTGTTCTTAGTTAGAAGATGTTACATAAAAAGTTAAATTCCCTTTTCGCTAGTTTATAATTTATGGGATTTGTTGTTCTGTATAATTCATTATGCTAATTAGTTGGTTTGTGTATAATTTTAAGATTAGGCAGCCTGACTTCGGTGTTGTTTGTTTTAATTTACTGGAATATCTTAGCAAATAATAAAAGCGAGAGGTTTGTTTGTTTATTATTACACAGAGCTACGTGAGCTTTTATCTCTTTTCAGCCTAAGCATTGTGTGAATATATTTATACGAGGTGTAAGGGACACAGCTTAACAGAAATGAAAATAATGTTTGACTTCCCCATACAAAATTATCACCTCGATCAGACAATTTGTATGCGAAAACCAAATTTCTTTTTCATTTCCTGAAAGAATTTCCTGGTGAAAGTTGTTCAGTTTCGTTGACTGAGCAACCCCTATCAGCTTACGTTAAGCTGTCCCTGAAACCCCGTATAATATTGTATTTATACATGGTGGGATGAGAAAGCGGGCGATCCTGACGGAGTTATACGTTGTAGGTAATATTGCGATTTAGTGTAGTTTTAAATTACGAACTATGAGAGCAGGCTTAAGTTTGCTGAAAACAAGATAGGGGAAAATGGAGACAATCCATGAATAACCTTAACTCAACATGATGATCGTGGCTAACTTAGGTTAGTTTTCATGCAAAGTTGATAGACGTTACGAAAACAGTAATAATAGTTCTGATTTTATGTATGTTTGTTTGTACTTTCAAGCTAATCTATTTACAGTTACTATATCTCTGAAGCCATGAACAAAATTCGCAACATTTTCCAGACAAAGATTTTTTCCCTCAAGTTTTCTCTTGTTCAACGAAAGTGTCTCGTAAACTTTTCTCCATTTTCACATTTGAGCCTGGCGTTGAAGTCGTACAATGCCGCTTTTTATTTACTTCACTTAAATAAAGTTTGCAAAACAAATTGTGTAGGCACACAAACTTCGCATTGTATTCGGTGTTTGAACAAGGGAAGGTGACTCAGTATTTCTTGCAATATTCTCATGAAACATTGCGTCATATTTCACAGTTTTTTTTTTTAATAAACCCGATATCACGATGTAAGGCAAAAAAATGGTAAGACAAAGCTTTTTATAACGGTATATATCAACCTGCAAGATATTTTGTAATAAGTACCTACCTCTAGGTTCGACGTTCTGGATATTTTAGGTTTTGCTTCGGGCTAGTTTATTGTACTAGCACGGAGAAATGGCATAGGTTAAGTCACTGAGCTAACCAGCTAATAGTACCTATTGATTTATTTTATTTGTTTCATTTACACAAGTCCAAAATAAAACCAGAAAGATAAGATTCTAGAACGTTATTTTCATCCTGAAAATGATCGCCATGTCAGTAGTTTAATAATGTTGGTAATCCCTCTTTGCAAACTTAATACGCAAACCAATAAAAGAGCTCCATCTTTTTTCCTTACATAGAAAGAAATACACAAAGGTAAGCATAAAGTTTGCTATATATATCCGCAATATTCGTAAGCACTGGCAAGCTCGCAAATTCAGATTTATACTCGCATTTCCCTATACAGCGGAGTTTCTGTGCCTTTGTTCGTTCTGTCTCAGTGAACTCGGCACGGATACGAACTGAACGTTTGATTGAAAAGTAAATTGGAAAAAGGGGAAAAGCGATGATTGAAGGCAGGCCCGCAAAATCTTACGAAGTTCTAATAAATACGTAAGGAAGCTTACGAGTTAAATGACTATTTAATAATGTTGATGATAAGATAAGTATAGTAACCTGCGCAGCTGTTAGCATACCATACCAACTTTATCGATGAAGAAAATTTTATCCAAATTAATTTCATCACTAATAAAACTTGTATAATATACAAGTTAAGTTAGTGATGAAATTCATTTAGATAAAATTTTCTTTTTCTTTTTCTTCACATATTATGTGGTTCGCGTATTGCATTATCCTCTGTAATTAAATTAAATGCAAAATGATCACTAATAGAAATCTATATAAGAATTAGGTAGATTATTAGAATAGACAACGGGTAAAACCGAGCGTTGAAACTTTAAAGCCGTTCCTCACGAGAGGGTTTTCCTAAAATACTTAAAATGGGTTCATCAAATAACAGCGGACGCCCCATCGGGCCTGTCGCATCGCATTTATTATTACTGACACAGTGAGCCGGAGGCGAATTGCGACGAAGGCATTTTGCATTACTTTATCCACGTGCGAAGCTAGCAATGGAAACTAAAACGCTTTAGTCTCTGGCGGAGTGTGCCGGCACGGCACCTTTTATGCTACAGGAACGTTCCTGAAAAATAATTTATTTACCTAGCTCGCTAGATAATAATATAGTCACATATCTTACTTTGATTTAAACTATAGAGTCAGTTCGTAAAGAAAATGCGTGGTCTTTTTCGGTTTAGTTTTAAAATTAATCTGGCTCGATTCGTGTCAGTTGTTTTATTTCAAGTATGTACCCTGAACCTACCTAAACTTATAAATAAACTTTTAGTATTAGATTTCAGAGAATCCAAATTCTAATAAAATTAGTAAGTTAAATAGATTCATAGGAAAACCACAAAAAAAAACTTATTTGTCTTACTTATTATAATACAATATTGTAACATGTCATATAAACGGAGTACTACCTAGAGTAATGTCGGAATTCCCTTACCCAAGCCTACCTTTTCCCAAAATAATCCCCGACTACAGGGCAAGTTTAATGGAACTTTCGTGTTATTGTTCAGGCATAATTCTATTAGCTCCACCTCTGCCGATCACCCGTGACAACCCTACTTACTATGGACTGTAATCAGTTTATTGTTATCTTTTTGACACTTTTTCAGTTTTTCAGATAGCTAGCTTTCGGTCCTGCGATTTCAGCCGCGACTAAATGCAGTATTGTATTGTTCCAAGTCAAGATTGATTTGTATAACTTTCCACCAAAACTGGTTTACCATTAGGTATAGCATTTTAGAGTAACAAACATGCTACATACAAGATAAACATTACGTTTATTGTAAGTATTAAAAAGATTAATTTTGTAACACCCTGTATTGTTACGGTCATATTATTCTGTAAGCTTGTTTCACGTTCACGTCCAAATACCTACACAGTAATCTATCACATTATTTTGACATGGCACGTATCAAATTAGTTACGGTGGTGGTATAATTAAATTAATTAACCATCAAATGAATTAAGCACAATCTAGTCAAGACATAATGGAGAAATGGATTCAGCTAACTGCTAGGCAGGTATACTTATGCATTATGTATGAAGTAGGTACTTATTTATTAAATTGTGTTTGTGTATTTATTTTCGCAGTATTTCCCGTGCAGTGCAAAGACCTCAATAGAGATTATAGTGGACAGTGGACGCTTAATAAAAAGATGTAGGTACCTAATTACCTATCTAGTTAACTCCTTTCGTCGTCAACTATTGTATACCTTATCTGTTTCTCTGGATAACGGGTAGGTACAATTTTCATTTTAATATTTAAACTATCTTTTGTACGGAACCTTGCCTCCAATGCAAGGGAATATCCTGAAAATCCCGTAAAACCGGCTGTAAAAGCATTGCAGCCACGCTTCATAAACGGAAAGATAAAAATTCAATTTTGTACTGAGATTTAATGGATTAATAGTAATGTACTTATTTAGACAGCCATTTACCTGGGTAACTTTCAGAGGGTAATGGTTTTGTAGGTACTAGCTGACCACACTGTGAAAATGAACATTTTTAGCTTTTTTATGGTCCCGGCATTTTTTTTTTATGGTCACTTTCACATGGTTATTTCATCAGGACGGATTTTGATAATAGGTACTTGTCTCGAATCATTGCCCGAATCATATGCCAAGTATTTATGAGCATATATTTATGTGAGAATCCTGTGAACGGGCGTTCTGAGCCAAGCCTTAGCGTATAATCATTTCATCTTTGCATTTCATAGTGAGACATAGTGCCAAGATGAGTAGGTAGGATCAAAACTCACCATCTAATCTCATGCTCAGTCGTCCGACGTTCATTTTCTCTAGGTGCATTCATTTGACGCCTAAAAATGTATTGGTTCAGATTTTGCAATGCTGTCGATTACTAACCGAACCTAAGACTCCATTTTGCATCGCTCAACCACTCGCCGTCTAACATGGGAGAGTTGTAAGTGATTATATCTCGAAGTTAGGAGCATGCCAACTTCCTTACCAGCTTTGAACCGAAGTTGCTACAACATTTTGGAGTTAGTTCATTTAATGGAGTTACCTGCATTTCATAGTGGTGGAGTAGTCCTGAGAATTTGTAGTGGAGTATTTACGGTCAAACGAAATCAAAGTGTTATAAACTTACCTTAGGTCTTAGGTTAGGTTATAGCGCTTATAGGGGTGTATTTTGTGTAGGTAGGTGTGTCTCTAAAATACTCCGTGCACCAAAAACTTATTAAATAAAAATTATTAGATAAAAATTGATAAATAAAACTATTGTAACAACAAGTTGACCTACAGTTTGGTTGGTTAGTAAGGTATTTGATCATGTGAAGTATTTGAAAGTACTAACTAAAACAAATTATTCAATGTGAAAAAAATAATTTATTTTAATATACTGTGTATAAAAATTATAGGTAGTTTAGGTACAACTTTTCAATAATTATATTTTTACATATCTGCTCTTCATAAAATACTAGTTAAAACCATCGCTCGTTTGCTTTCGTTATTGTTAAGGCGATAAACATATTAGGTACTACAAGATTTTTCCAACGAAGGTACAACGTGTTCAACCAAAACTAACTGCATTTAAGTCTAGTGTAAATATTATAACTTATTTTAGTATCAGTATTACGTATAAATATATTTTTAAATTGATAATGATTGCACATAAAATGACATGTTCAACAGAAATTAAAACAGTATTATTCGTGTAAATAGAAATTTGGTATAACTCAAATATTTACATGTCACTTTTGTTCTTTGACTATCACATCACAATCGGGCCTTGCCAGTATAACCATCACCCTTTTTATCAAAATCAAGCGCAAATAATTATTACATACATATCACAATAATAAACTATTATTACTTAAATAACATCTTACATACAGGTACGGGATTCACATGAATAAATTAAAGGCTGGTTATATAGTTTCTTATATAAAAAAAAGAGTTGTACACAACTGGTGTACCAGTTGATTATATTTTATGCGACCGGCGTCGTGTTCCATACATTTACTATGAAACACAGTAAGGCCTATTGAACACAAGTGTGTTCCATAATAAAATTCCAATGCATCAACATAAACGTTTCTAATATAGTTCATAAAACATCACAATGCATACATATAAACTACCCTCAACTAAATATTGTGCTATTTACAACAGGCAGTATTATAAATAAAACATTATATTATGTTTATATACCAAACGAGTCTATGCTCGCGACGACGACATTGCGATCAATTTGTGATCATAGCGTATTTTTCAACTGCCGCGCCTAGCTTGTTATTTCTCATTTTACGCCAAAAGATGGCGTTGCAAATAAAACAGAATAAAACACCATCTTGCAAAACCTAGGTAAGGAAATGAAAACATATTTGATAATCTTCTAGTCCCCTCATCATCATCTCCCTAACCTTATCCTGAATTTCCTCGGAGCCTAATATCTTTCAGTCCCATGTTTTCAAATACTATTTCAGATGCCGGCAATCTTCTTGAATATGTAGCGAGACGAGGGCGGGGTGCGGGAGGCAGACGTCAACTGATCTACCAATAGCGAGGCTTCGGCCGGCGCGATTGATTTTCTTCAAGAACTTTGCCTACATCTGTACCTCCTACCTATAGCTGATGCCGTATCTAGTAGCGACTTGAGGTGTGTGCGTGGTGGCAACTGCCAGCAGCAACGGAACATCATTGACGTCGATGTTCAGTGATTTGGTCAGGGTCGCGATATCACAGAAGTCCGTGGTCATCAACATGTCAGCTAAGGTTTTTGACAGCACGCAGAACTCGCGGAGTCTGCCTTCGAGGAAGGAGAGGCACTGGAAAATGGAAAAGCAAGTTGAATTTTTTATCTGTCGATCTAGTCTAATTGGACATAGTCTACTTTTACCCGCGGAAAAACTCATTTAACATTTAAAATAGGACAGGCTACTTTTACCGCGGGAAAATCTTCATTTCCACGAGACTACTCATTTAACGCGAGTGAAACCGCGGGCGGAAACCAAGTGTGTAATAAGTAAATACAGTACGGCAGTACCTGATGCGCGGGCACTTTAGCTTTGCACATGGCCGGCAGCGCGTCCAGCATGGAGCCGACTAGAGATGACATCCCCGTCGCACCGCAGTCGCGACCCACTACTCGCACCTCCCTGCAAACATGGAGGAAATACGTATAAATTGGGTATGGAATTTACCTCCTAGCATGTGTACTAGCGATACATCCCAGGCAACAATATCGCAGATTTACCTAAAGGTTATACCGCACCGGAGTAAAGCATTTTGTTGCTTCATTTGGTACATTTGAGACAACTTTGCCGCGAAGTATCGCGTAGCTATGGTGTATCTCATACATTTTTATACAATCTTTTGTAGAGCCGTGTCGCGTCGAAAAACAAATAAGATACAAGGTATTCTTCTGGCGTGTTGGGTTTTTTAGACTTGTCAAGTAAAACAATCTCGCACATAAATCCAAGTTGCAGAACGTTTAAAAAAATGATATTCAAAAATTACCATGTGTTTGTGTCCCCAACAATAGCCACAGCTTGAACAGGCGGCTCCAGGCTCTTGTTCAGGTAGGAAGTGAGGTCAAGGTCTCTTCGCAACTCTGCTTCCCACAAGTGAGGCCGGGCGCTCGTTCCTGTACATACATACATACATACAATCACGATTCGTAACACGTACAATATCGTCATCATTGCTAACAAGTCAGATGATCAAATTAAGCTTTCAAATGGAACTGTTTACTTTTTTAATCCACGGATAATAACTAAAGACAGTTTTGGACAGATGTTATCTCAAATAGACACTGTTAATATGGATTAAACTGTTTGTTTCATGCTTTCGTCACGTCTGAGCAAATATGTGATCTTCTCTGATGGCTATACAAATAATCACTGATATTAATCCATAAACCAATTATACTTTCATCATTTATCTACACTCACCTTGTAAAATGAGATCAGGGGCATAATGATCGGTGAGCCCGCCGAGTAGCGAGGAATCGAACCCGGAACGAACAGCCACTGGCAAGGGCAGCCTCTCCACGCACGGCATCGGGAATTCTATCACTTTCTTCACCTGTATCGCCGTATCTTTCTGTTTCTCTTTTTCTGTTTCCTTCAACTTTCTCATTGGAGCTTCTATTGACACTCTAGGAGGCGATTGCAACCGCCTGTTCACGTTGACTACGATAGTGCTTTCTTTACGCTGTCTAACAAAGGTTTTCGGCGATATTTCTCTATGGTTCATATTACTGTCATCGACTATTATTTCTTTAGCGTACTGTGGTTCTATCTGGCGCGGCATATCATTCATGTATTCCATTTCAGAGGCATTGGTCGGAGTTTGCAACAAAGATTCCATCTGTTGACACTTGACACAGATCTCACAACGCTCTTCTTGTATCGGTGGTACTACGGTCGGATCGAATTGGAAGTTCGCTAGTTTCAAATTCCCTGGTTTACCAATATAATGTCTATCTAAGATCTCTAGATTCTTACTCTTCATATAATTAGTGACTATCTGAGGGTACTTATCGAACTCGAACTTAAAACCGGAATGTTTGATAGGTTTGGAATGTTGAAGTATTTGCGCGCAGCACTTGGAGGGGCTCTCAGTGCTCCTGGCAACACAGTTTACTTTAGAACACACTTCAGTCTTCGCCTCGTCCTTTTGGACTTCTTTCTGTACATCAGTTAGATTTACGTTCTCCTTCTGTTCTTCAGACAGATTGATTTTTTCTTTTTGTTCTTCAGTCAGATTGACGTATTCCTTCTGTTCTTCAAGCAAATTGATGTTGTCCTTCTCTTTTTCAATTACTAAGACTTTCTCATTCAATTCTTCTGTCTGTTTAAGGCTTTCCTGTTCTTGATTTAGAGTAACTTTCAGCGTCTGCTCTTCAGTTTTGATGTTCTCTTCGTGAACTTCAGACGGACTGATGTCTTCTTTCTGTACTTCCGTCAAATCGAACGGCCCTAAATGAACTTTGGAAGATTTCTTAACAGCTTTACCGTTGTTGGATTTGTTTTTGAGACCTACTAACTTTTCGTTATCTCCCAGAACGAACACGACTTTTTGTTCTTGTTCAAGTTCTTCTAATGAACTTAAGCTGGAGTCGGAAATGGCTGTTAGCGGCACCATAAGGGTGGGGTTACGTTTAAGAGTGCTTGTGATTGGGGCTTCAACTGAGGCGCATTCTTTAACCTCAGTTTCTGAGTCAATAGAGAGCTTATCAAAGTTCGCGAGTGTTGCCGAGCGCTTTATACTAGCATCGCTCGCACCTAGCGTACTAACACTATTATCACTACCCTGAGTATTAAATGATGGCACTTTCAAAACAGACCCATCTCGCAAATTATTTACAGTTTTAGTCTTTTTCATACCCATTCCAGAAGAAATATCAGTCACGCCAGAAGGAATATCAATTTCAAAAGGAACACTTATCACTTTGGTTTCTTTTAGCACTGTTTCTTTGAATCTAAAGTCAGATCGTATGACTTCGCCGGAGCGAACGAAAAATGTTAACACTTTGAGGAGTTTATTGACGAACTGTAAATTTGTTGTTCCACTGATGATCGTCCTGGCTGTTCTAGGTGGAAAGCCTATGCTCCCGCACAGGTCGCTCAGTTGGGCCCATAGAGCGTTGTATGGTCTCTTGGCTTCATTGTTTTGGGGGAGCATGTGGTTCTGTGGGTCCAAGGTGTCATAAGGGCTGACAGTTGTCACCCAGCCCAGGTGGTATGTCAGCACGTGGGTTAGAAGTGTGCTGATGAAGCTGGAACAATAACAAAGTCTCATTTAGTCTTTAAAAAAACATTTAGGGTGTTATCTTGAGGTCACCCTACCCAATAAACTGAACAACTTTCCCTTAGGAACACAGGTCGAAATCTGATAATAAATTTGGCCCTCCCATAATAATGGGAGGGTAAAAATTTTTCTCTTCATGGAGGATCACACCTAAATTTTGGTAAGCAAAGTCAAAGTCAAAACATTTGTTTCCAAATAGATTCCTAACAACACCAATTTTTTTTACTGCTTGTATACTGCAAACTTCAACCTATAAATTGTTGATCTACATACATACAATCACGCCTCTGTCCCTAATCAGATAGGAAGATCATCAGTTTTAAATAGTTTACGTGGTTAATTTAGTAAGGTAATTGGACTTGGCAAAACCAAACGTATAAAGGAAACAAAAGATTAAGAAAAAAGAACTAGATACATGTTGAAAAAAAAAACACATAGTTCTTAATTTCCCGCTAGATGCGCCTACGCACAGAGTTGCACAACCGTTTAGAACAATTTGTAAATGTCAGTTCATTCAACAAACAGAATCACGTGAGTTTGTACGTAAACCACAACTACATGAAAAAGTATACATTCTAAATATAAACAGGGTGTTAAAAATAAACAGCTAAATAGAATGGCAGAAAGATTTGTACTCTGTCACGGTTCGTCAATCGGCGGATATACGTATATAGTAATACTTATTTGACATGACACTTTAGATGTCGCACTTTGGACAGCCGATTTTTGCCGTAATGCGACGAAATGCGTCATTCTAATACTTAGTCATTCAATCAAATTTTATTATAGCTTTCCACTAGTCAGCGGAAATAGTTAGTTGTAAACTTTTGGAGACTTTATGTTGGAAAACTCATTCCCACATTAAATTAAAATTCGTTTATATGCATGGAAAAGTTCTGAAGAAGTTACTGATTACAATTTAATGGTTTTCATAAATAGCCCATGTTTTAAAAATAACTAAGCATCCTAATCTATTTTTGAATGTAGGTAGTCATCGTTAATTAGCAAAATTTAGGGTCAATGCATCGTTACACTGTATAATGGTTTTTGAATATCTAAACCTCATATACTATGGTTGGTACTTGTACTGTATTTTATAATTTTTAGTTTATTTAGATAAAATAGTTTTTTTATATGAGCACAACAAAATGTGAAGTTAAATTATTATTATCACCATTGCTTATTGTTATTATCCTAAGCTTCCCTTTCAAAATATCTACCAGCAGATTAGACAAGACTAGACTAGACAGACGAACAGAGGAATGTGCAAATTAACAGTTTATTTTCAGTTGAAAAATCTCATTAATTGAAAGAGTATTGGATGTAGTCCAGTAGACAATTAACATTAACGTAAGACGCATTGTCAAGATCACCTTGGTTGCTCTACTCTGAACAACCAGTTTATTTAAGATACAGTGCTATCGATTGTGGAGAGTATGACTTAACAAAATCGTAACCAAAATAGTTGCCGACCCTTTCTGTTCTCTCAGGTTAGACAATGACAGGTAACCATTGACCATTTTAGTATAAAAAATGTAATTTTGTGCGCTTACAAATCGATACCAGCGCTTGTAGTGCTAGCTTTTTAGTTGACATGATAGGCAATGTATTGAATAAAAGGCTGATTTTCCTGAAAAAATGTGGTATTTTTTATCTGACCTAGTCCACCTATATTTCATCAATACCTATGTGGGAACATAATAGTTTTCACATATTTTTTTTATCTTCTTGTATTTAAGTGGTCCACTCCACTTATCGGTGGAATATTCGCCAACTAACTATCTCTATCTTCTACGTATTAAAGCATACCTACTATGCCTATCACTCATTCATTATGATATTCGAAAGTGCTAATTCTTTATTCAAATAATTCTCAATTCAAAGAAAAATAACATAACGAAAGAACTAGCGTACGATACTAAACCAACGAGCGCTTACCCTTAAAATCATGTGATTGTTTTCATTTGGTATAGGTTATCTAACCGGCAATAAAATTAGCATCGTCCCGCTCAGAAATAAGCGGTGGTGAAGCTGTGAAGACGTCATATTGAATATTTGACACGGCTTACTTGTTTGTTGTGGACGCATCATAAATAATCACGCGGTTTACAATATTAGTCATACGTATGATAACCACGTAATATCTGTTGTGACTATAAGTAAGACGCCGTGACGCGACTTTGCCTATTTATCTTATTTGCAGACTATATGGTATCAATTCGTATGCGCACATCACTAAATCTTGACAAAAATGGTCACCTGTCATTGTCTATCCTGAGAAAACAGAAAGGGATAGCAGATTGTCATGCTCTCCACGAATCGATAGCTCTTTTTGTCGTAGTTAGTAACAAAACTCGTACACTTTAGGTTGTAAATGTTCTAAGTGAGTGTTATTATTTTCTTGCATGTGAGTAGTATAAGATGTTATGAAGTGAATACCCAAATAAGGCCGGTTTCTGTGTCAAAACCAAGATACATTTATCGTAAAATGGTTCAAACAAACATAAAAGGTACTATCGCTTTTATGTCTATCACGGTATGATTGATATATTGATCCTATGACGCGTGGAAAGTGTTTCTGGAACTTAATGCATATTGTGTTTTTCCGCCACTTTCACTGGCACTCTCACTCACAGACGGAACACAGCAAGCTGTTTGGCGCCGGACTCCGGTGAGAGTAGTTTTTCTCGTGACGTAGAGTTTACTAACCATACCTATTGCTATACAAATAATTATCGCGTTTAGGATCCTTCGGTTGTATTTGCCTTGTCTTAAAAAATAACAAACAAACACACGTCCACATTAAAAATTAAAAAAGATGACAAAGACGTAGCATTTCTGTGTTCATTGAATAACAAGCAGATAAAACGAAGCGCAGACAAGGTAAACGAACCAAAGTGTACAAAAATACTCAGCGCCACGTGGTTTATTAATACAACTTCTACGTAATACTAGCTCTGCGACCTGGGTTTGCTTGATATTGATGAGTGAGTATTTGCAAATATTTTTGTTTGGATACGAAATTGAATTAAATTATGTTGAAAGGAAATTGAGCTGTGAATAAAGCATTATTTTTATGAGTTTCCCAGCATTATTTAAAAATATTGTTTACAAATAGGCTAACATTTATACTATTTTTATATATCTATTAAATCTAAGTAGCGATGTAGAGATGTACGAACGTACATACCTGCCTAGATAATGTTTACACCGACTTATTGTATCAAGAAAGTATGTAAGTTAAACTCACAAATTGGTGTGCTTCGTATCTCCAACAGCCAAAACTGAGCAGAGATCAGAAAGCAGATTGTCTGCTGTTTTGTTAGCGGTCCGACAGTCTCCAGTCACTAGTGATAACCAGACCGGCTGCAGCCGCGGGCCATGGAGTAGTTCTGATAACCTGCAACGAAGGTGGACCCATAAGTATTGTTGAAACCTCATTTCTCGACGGTAGATTGAGCCGGGTCAGTCTCAGACTGTTGTCAATCTTTTGATGGACCAATACAGCTTAATTCATGCAAAACTTGCGAAATCTACACCTGTCTGCCCTCATCCAAATTCATTTGGGCCCGGTGCAAACGAAGTGCAAAATAATGGTTAGTGTAGGTAAATAGCCACAGTAATAATATTAATATAATAAAAATTAAAAGAAAACATCTAAAATCAATTCAACTTTATCTTCGGTGTCTATTTTATTAGAATTTTAGAAGAAAAAAACACGCCACGAAATAACCAAAACATGCTACCGTAAATTTTAACACTACTGCCCAAAATGGAGTTACATTTTCGTCAAACAAATCATCTTACCATCTTGCCGCATCGTTGGCAGCTTTATGTAGGGTAGACACAAAGTTGTGGCCAGCCCCAGCTGACAAAGTGGCCAGTCTCAACCGGCACACTATTGCTTGCAGCTGCGTAGAATGCTCCAAACACCTTCTCACTTCATCCCTGTTTAAGCGGACAGATGGGTATAAACTAGATTTCTCGCTATCACAGAGAAATGTTAAGTTTTCAAGCGGTGGATAATGAAAGAGGAAATCGGAGGAACAATGGTTCAATTCTAGGTATTCTAACTAGTTGCATCTTAAGATGAATGAACGAAGATACGATAAATGAATAATGAAGACATAAATGGAAGGAAGTGAACAGATGAATGCACGGATAACACAGATTTGCGAAAATAAAGGCAAATAAAACTTACATCTCCGCGCAGTCTGTCATTGTGATCAGCATCGCTAAACCAAGTTTGTTTTTCTTCTGCGGCAGGTTGACGACCGAAGTAGCTAGACTATCGTTTGTACCACTGGTAGAGCTATTGCTGTACACCTGTGTTCAAGATATAAGAACACATGAATTTCCGACACGAAGGTGTTCTAGATACTGCATCTACGAAATTTGCCTCTATTTCATTTCAAAGTTGCTGATGTTCTGAGTTCTGGTGGCAACAATCTCAATATTTATTTAGTCCTTGGCATCTATTTTGAATAATAAATTACAACAACAACATACTTTCGTCTGATCAAAGGTACAAACAACAAGATTGTCACTCGAATTATATCCGACGTGCGTGCGACTGAAGTTGGACCGTAATTCTGGCTAATAATAAGACTTAGGGTGACGTCAAGGCGATCGATGAATGAAACTACATACATGTATGCAGCTACTATGGCATCCGAATGCTACACCCACTTCGTACAATGCGCACTCCTACCCATCAACGCAACATGTCCAATGACGACAATTGCATATTTGGGATGATTGAAAGCGCTCTTCTGCGTGTGCAGTCATAGTTCTTTTGCTAAGTATCCACTTCCTGATCAGTACAAAGAACTTTATGACATGCTAGGCTAAAATAAGTCGCACTATTGACCGACTAATGACGAAACAGATGTAATCATAGAACACTACAAGGCTTTTCTGATTAACAAGATTATCAAAACCGTGTCAGAGGAATTCCAGCTACGCGATAAGATCTACTCTCCATTCGTCTCTATTTGCGGTTAGTCTGATACAGATTGTAGGTAACAAATAAGTTTTATCTATCACAAAAAAGGTCATTTCATTTCAAACATCGACATTCCTTTTATCGTTCACATGACTGTCGCGTCACTTCACTCATGTGATGTGACTATGATTATTATTATAACCTACCCTACTATAAACGATAGATATAATTAGTTAATATTGTCTTTGATAAGAAATCTCCTTTAAACCAGTAATGTTCAATAATTTATTAATCGAACTATAATTTGTTATTATTTCGTGTCCCATAAATAAATATTTCTAACCGGCAAAAGGTCACGGACGTCCACTATTTGCGTGTTTTTTATTTCATACAGACAGGCATGGAGTAATATAATATCCCACCAAAAACATAAATGTAAAAATAGAAGCCAAGTTCTTGATAGTTTGGTGCATGGTATGCACAAAAAAGTTGTGATATCAAAAAAGCGGGCCAAGTCAAGGGTTTATTAAAGTAATTCTAAGCTCTTCAATAAGGTATCATTTCATGGAACTTGGCCGTTGTAGAGTGGTGTTGTAGGTGACAGTTTGTATTATTCTCTACAACGGCCAAGTCAATTGAAATGATACCTTATTGAAGAGCTTAGAATTACTTTAATAAACCCTTGACTTGGCCCGCTTTTTTGATATCACAACTTTTTTGTGCATACCATGCACCAAACTATCAAGAACTTGGCTTCTATTTTTACATTTATGTTTTTGGTGGGATATCATTACTTTTTGTAGGTAAATAAAATTGTACTTAATTTTAATTTACCATTATTCGTATAATGTGAAACTCTTCTGGAAGTGGGTTAGGTTCTAAATCGTATTATTTTTTTCAATAACGGTGACATTAAATGCAAATAATTTTACAATACCTGTTAAATGACATCCCACTTAATTATAGTGAATGGAAAAAATTGTGTCTAGATTCTCCAACAGCCTTTAATTCGGAAACCCCTCCATACGTAGTCGAAACAAGCATGCAGGCTCTATATACCTACTCTTCTACCGAGTCGTAAGGGTCGCCGTTTCGGGCGCAAGTATACAAACTTAAATCTTCCCACTTACTAATTACATGGTCTACAATTTTCCTACGCAAATCACTAGCTTTTTGTTTATCCGTACATCAAAATACTGAAAATGCCAAAGAATGGAACAGACAGCTTCCATCGCCAGGCATTTTAATTATTTTATGAAATATAAACGCGTCACCCACCAACAATTCAATTTTTTGACACGTCATCTTTCCAACCCCTTTTTATTTCTTATCCTCACAATAACTTTATTTGTTTCAGTTTTTAATAAAAGTAGCTAACTAAATCAAATTCGATTTCTTTAACTCAAACAAACCTATCCAATAGACACAACACAAGGACAAGACAAACAAATCCCACTATCATCAATGAGAGACCGGACCGAATAGAATAGACACGAATTTCAATTAAACGAAACAACGACAAGAACAAGACAATTTTACAGTAAACTTACAATTTGTTAGACGATTTTCCATTGAAAACGGTACTTGAAGTGATTTTCTCACCATTGCCGAAATCACAACGATAGCGAGTTTTAAAAACCTACTAGCGCCATCTAGCGGTTTTAAAAGGAACTATTGTTGGTAAAGAAAATAGAAATGTATGGGAGGGGGTTCAAAGAAATGTTTTTTTTTTATTTTTTCGATTTTTTCCATACTTATATCATTATAATCTGTCATCATACAAAATTTGAACTTTGTAGGTCATCTGGAAGTGGGTTAGGTTTTTGATCTATATGTCAGTCAGTCAATCATAAAAATGACGATATTTTGACCTCAATATCTATCTAACCGTTTAAGCTATGCTTATGAAATTTAAGTTACTTGTTTATATTGGGGGTCTCATTATATAAACCCAATTTGGTGTGTATATGTTTCATAGTTTTTGAGTTATGAAGGGGTAAAAAGTGGCTCCAAATGGTTCCTGTAAATATACACACGGTGCTGCCCTCCAGTTCTCGGCTTGAACTTGGCTGGACACGCTACCGCGTGTCTAAATACTACGTAGGTATATAAGTATATTATTCGAATTCGGAGTCTGAGTATACTATTGAGAATACGTAGAAATATGCACTCTATTCCCTTCAACCTTTATATTATAGAGGAAATATAGAGCACTGAATCGACTACTGACAATATATCTAGGTACACATTGGGTGGCCCAAAATCAATAATGAATTTTTAGGGTATTTTATTCAACTTAAATTATGAACACTTGATTATGTATGGAACACAAAATCCGACAAATGCCCGCCTCGAATTTGCTGGGACCTTCATCAATTTCATCATACGGATTCCCAGACAACATTTGTATTTTGTATTACTTGAGGCATATACACAAAATCAAACATAAGTCAATCCTAAAGTTATTCAATGCTTTTTCTAGAAACTTGTATCGTTTACATCATCGCATTAGCTAGGAATATATAAATTACCGATATAATGCTATGCTATTGCTCACATGACCCGTTGTGGAAGCAACATTGATGGAAGCAATCACGTGTCATCCAACGCAAAAGGGAGTTATGCAAACAGGACAGGCATGACACAACATCATAAACTGAACTGCCTCCGTGGTTTCGTGGTCTAAGCCATGGGCTCCCGATCCAAAGGTCCTTGGTTCGATTTCACGGTGTTTGTGTCACAAAGTCGAAAAGAAAAAGGATTCCGTGCTTCGGAGGGCACGTTAAGCCGTCGGTCCCGGTCGCTGTCTTTGATAGTAGTCGTTACACATACCATGTCAGAGGCCTAATAGCTGTGCTATAAGGCGGTTTTAAAACTCTGACATCAGAATACATCGGGTCGTTTTTTGTCTCGAACCCACTAGCTAGGTAATAAGATAATCACCTGATCTAGTACTAGCACAATATTCAGCCATTTATTACACGTAGTTTTAGTAGATGACTCGAAAAATCCACTTGATAAAAGCAGATTAGATTACTGAACGACGTAGCATAAACCGTAGCACCACCGTAGCAAACGTTCTACACCGAGAATTTCGACCGTGAATATAAGTCAACCGAAAAGAATCTCATCATCATCATCATCAGCCGTGAGACCTCCTCTGCTAGACATAAGCCTCCCCCAAGGTTCTCTACAGAGCAAGGTTTTGAGCAGACTGCATCCACCCGCTGCCCGCAACCTTCACAAGGTCATCGGTCCACCTCTCAAGGTCAAGAGAATGTTAATGTATTATATCTAAGGATATCACTAACCTGTGAATCAAAGCTGGTGACATTGCTTCCAGCAGTTGGAACGCTGAGAAGATTTGAGCTGCTGGAGGGCTGATGGCCGAGGTCAAACCTTGTAGCGATGTTCTGGAAGGTTCTTCTCTGCCAGCTACCATTGCTGGATGTGCTGAGCTTACGGCCTGGTGGTGCTAGGGAAAGAATATCGTGGGTTACAGGATCACTCCTGAATGTTCATACGAAATTAAAGACAAAGCTGCTGCTGCTGCGCTAATAGGCGTTTTAATAACTTAGACACCAGGGTTCATCGGGTCTATCGACTCGAAACCCACACAAACAAGAAAGAAGAATGCTGCACCAGGCGAAAATAAGGCAGAAGAAGTCGCTCAAAACACCTAATCCATAGGTTTCAAAAATGAAGCTAAGGGAAGGTTTTTTTTACTCCTGTTAGGATATATAATGGTTTATGATAGTCAAAAAGTTAAAACCAACCCAGATGCCATTGTGATGTTGTAGACCTTACAGTAAAAACCTTTATGTATTTAAAATTTTACTTACAGTGGAAAAAGAAATCCTCCTGGCTGCTGTTTTCATCCCATATGTCAAACATGGAGAAGTAATCATAAGTTGATCCAACACTGCTGTACGGTGATTGGTCCCCACAGAATCCTGCAAGATATTGACCATATCTATACTAGGCACTGGGGTAGGGATTGTAAACGTAAATCTGTTTCCCGGACACATAGTAGAGTTGCATAAAGTAGAGTTATATTTTTAAGCTAATTTACGAAAGTTCTACTGAGGCACAAGGTAGACGGGATGACAATCTGTAAAGTACATCGGTAGTGGTTTAATCTCTGATTAATCTTCTACGTTACAACGCAGAATGCTTTGCGCGTTTAAAGCATGGACGACTTATCTTTAGAAATACTTAATCCTATTAATATTATAAATGCGAAACTTTGGATGTTTGAATGTTTGTTACTCAATCACGCTTCAACCACAGATCGGGAACGGGATGAAACTTGGCACAACATAGGTTAGGTCCTGGAAAAGGACAAAGGTCACTTTTCATCGCGGGAAAAACCTTAATTTCGACGGAAAAAACTCATTTAACGCGGGTGAAACCGCAGACTGAAAGCAAGTAATAGATAAAGTCAACAAGTCACGTAGAGTCCTGACTCATGAGGAAACCAACGTCACGAGACTTGGCTTTCCACCTGCTCAATCATTGCGCTTGGCAAACGCATTGTTTTATATTACAATGTTAAGAGTGATATTAGGGGTTTAATTAGGAGAAATAAAGCCAAGCCCTTGACACGTCTCGTGTGCGATCTGAGTTATAAGAGGACATTATTATTGTCACGTTTTAAAATACAATCTTGCCGGGCTCCGCTGACTGGGCAACAATTGGCAATATAATTTTATTTGTGGTAAAATTATCTACAATTTCCGAAATAGATGCGACGAGCCATAGATCGGGTTCAGAAGAACCTATGTGCTGCAGTGGACTGATACAGCGGCCTAATGTTGTTTCCAATTTCACATATTCTATGCTGGCTCATATGCTGCGACTGATGATGAGATGATAAACAACAAGTGGCAGGTGTCTTTGCAAGAGAACGAAAACTATCTACGCAGTATCACGTGTTTTTTTTTTTCTTTCAATTTTCAGTCACTTACAACGTTTTTTCTCGCTAATTAGGTACCTTAAGTAAATTATAAATAACGTCACCCGACTCTCCTCTATCAAGGGAGAAGCTGAGCGCGACGCCCTCTTCCCTAAACGCGGGTACATTCAAAGGCTTGGAGCTGATATGCCGCAGATCCCCGCTGCTCTGTTCATTACTGGGCTTCCTCTCTACCCGGCTGATCTTAGATTATAACCTCACCCGAGTCTCCTCTATCAAGTGAGAAGCTGAGCGCGACGCCCTCTTCCCTCAACGCGGGTACATTCAAAGGCTTGGAGCTGATATGCCGCAGATCCCCGCTGCTCTGTTCAGCACTGGGCTTCCTCTCTACCCGGCTGATCTTCCGTGACGTCGGCACGCAGAACACTTTCGTGCACATCAATCTGTTCATGGGAAGAATTATTCTAATACAAAGATAATTTTAGAAAAGCGTATGATAAGAACATGGAAATTACTCTATGATAAGCTGACCTCTAGTTAGGTAAGGAGGAAAACAACCACATTACATTACAGCTACATTGTATGAAGGACGTACCTAAGTTTATTTATAGGTGTTTATTGGTGGTAAACAAGACATATAACTTGATTGGTAGATAAGAATTATCAGCTGCAATTTCTAAGAAACTCTTGGAAAGGTCATGGTCTGGATATCATCAAGTATAATTCCAAGCTACATAGTTGTGCTGTGTACCTTTTCCACACTTTTACATAGATTGTACTGGATTTTGTAAACAGAATAGAGCTCGTGAAAAAAAAAATATTCAGAAGCAAGCAACAAGTGATAACTAGCCAATTAGACCAACTGAGTCAGATTCGAATATGCATGTTACATACCTAACCAACCGTTAGCGAGATATTTATACTTTGTCCATAACTCATGTCTTGTCTTGCCTAATGACCCACTGCTGGGCAAAGGCCCTTGTCCACGACTCTTTGTCCTGTGCTTGTTCCGGCCAATCCTCTAGGAAGGAAGGTATCGAGTTCATCTCGCTACCGTTTGGGTCGGCCACTCCGCCGTCTGTCTCTTCCGGGCCACTCTGTGGTAATTTTGGCCCATAATATTCGTGGAATAATTTTTTGCCAGTGTTTTAATATGACAAAAATTGTTTCCTAAAAACTCATGCAGTATAGGATTGGCGAATTAACATTGGATACCAACATGTCCGACAAGTTGTTTTTTTTTTTACATAAGAAATATCCGCAGGTGTTCTGCTTACCTCTTTGGCTCCTCTATAATGTGAACTTTTAGTGAGACGCCCTTGTAATTCATGGCGACTGCTCCGAATATCATCTCACCGAGGACACTCGAATCCGCCGCTGGGCCCTTGTACTGGACAAGAAAAGTAATATTTAACATAACATACAACGAGGATATACATACATACATACATACATATAATCACGCCTTTATCCCTAATGGGATAGGCAGAGCGTAAACGACCTAAACAAAGGTCGTTCCGCCACGTCTGACAAGTTTTGAGGGTTATTCCAGATAGATTTGTATATTGCTATTAGTGACAGGTTGTCAGCCCATCGCCTAATTTACAATACTGAAACCCTCAAATCCCTTAGCTGACTTTTACAGCATGCCCGGGAGGAGATGCAGCTGGCACATTCTATGTTTTTCTATTACTCCCAGTCCAGCATGAAAGATACTCCCAGTCCAGCATGAAAGATATTTATATACGAGGATATTTTTTCTCAAAATCGAAAACTCTAAGTTCACGTGATGTGATAGTACCTATAACGGCTCTAAGAAACAAACAATACCTAATATCCGAATGCGGACGAATTAGTAAGTACCTAGATAAGTAGGTATCTAAATTAATTCCAAGAAGGGAGAAAACCTTTCCAGTTCCAGTGTTCCATACACATGTTTGTTTGCTTTTTCAATTAAGAATGTTGCGCTGTGATTTAAGCAAGCGAATACCTACTTAAACTTGTATTACAATATACTAACTGTGCGTCCAAATGAGCGTCCCACAGCTTTTCCCATTCGATTGGAAAGAGACATTTTTCCTAAGTAAAGAGCAGCCTTGGTCACGTGATATTTTTGTATATATAATAAACGTACGTACGTGATAGATAGCGAAAGAGATCCAGCCTCTAACTCCACAAAACGTAACACCTTGAAATAGACCTTCTTTATTTTAAAAGTATCGTGTGAAACGGAATTTCAGGCTGAAAGATTAACTCGTCGCGTAAGGCGACGAGTTAATTTGATCATCAATAATAAATGTTGTTGGATTAAATAGCATGTCGGGATTCTTAAGATTTATGAGAAAAGAGTTTACAGAGACGCGTTTAGGAGCCATGAAATATTCTAAAAATAATATTTGAAACATCATTGTTCCGCCAACGTGTTTCAAATTTACACGTTAAACAGATATTTTAAATCACGGCAAAGTAGTGTGTGACTTTTATGAACTCGAAAAGCAAATAAGCCAAGGAGCATAATGCTCCTTGGATTCGATACATACAAATAAAATACGTATTCTTAAGTTTTAATAGTAAAAATGTTTCGTTGCAGTTAATAATAAAGTCAGGCTCAGGCGTGATGTAGTAATTAACCCATAATAATGACTAGAAATTACAAAAGCCTCTCTGCAATCAAATATTGATTGAAACTTGAGAAAATCTTTCAACGTGAGACAGTAATTAAGAACATTGGAGTTATGAATATGAATAATGACTAGAAACCACAAGATACGAGTAAAGACAAATATAGAACAAAGAGCATGTGATAACTATTAATTAGAATGAGGCTAAAATTACGAACCCGCGGAGACACTTTTCATTAGTCCCACTTACAGAAGTGACCGTAATAAATACAAATAAAGGCTAACTTCTTAAGTGAGCTAAATATAGACGGGCGATTGCGAATCATCAATTGTTCATATTATTTTTACCCGACTGTCAAGGAAGGGTTATGTTTTTCGCGCGTATCTTGTATGTATGTATGTTTGTACTGATATCTCTTTATTACCTCGTATCTCCGAAACGGCTGGATGGAATTCAACAATGAGGGTATCGTTCGATTGGTATAAGCACCCGAGTGTTTTTAGATAGATGTAATTTTTCAAAATTCAAAATGGCAGATTTTAGGCGAAAAATTGTAAGAATTCAAATTTTTTTTTCGACCGTACCTAACGAGTGGGGTATCAAAATAATGGTAATTAAAAGGAGATTACAAAAATATATCTCAATTTTAGAAAAAATAATGCATTAAAACATGTTTTTATGGGTACTACCTACAGTCGGGTTGTTTGATTTTTTTTTTAAATACTTGTTAAACTGATTGAATGAAAAGGTCGTATTATGAGTGTGGGACTGTTTCTTGCTCCGTTATTGGTACCTAGGTACAGGACTACCGTTTTCGATCATAAAATCTTTGCAATACTCGAAAGAAACCCACAGCTAATGTTATAAAATTGCCCACAGCTAATATCACAGATAGTTGTTGCTAAATTTATCAAAAGATCACACTTGACATCGGTCATTTCACACTTGCTTGGCAAAAGCAAAGCGATAGCGCGTATAATGAAAAGAGAAATAATAAATAAATAGACTGGTGTTATGTTAAGTATAGGATAGGCCACTTTGTTTAGAAACACACTTTATTTCTATAGGTGATATTTTCTTCCTTTTTTCATTTTATTAAACAAGATTAGTTAACATATGTATATCTTTTAATATCCTAATTTTTGACAGT
This sequence comes from Scrobipalpa atriplicella, assembly GCA_029255725.1. NCBI lineage: Eukaryota > Metazoa > Arthropoda > Insecta > Lepidoptera > Gelechiidae > Scrobipalpa > Scrobipalpa atriplicella. Next base: position 26,747 of record JARACY010001577.1, read on the forward strand.
CTGTGTAAACTTGTAATCAAGATCAACCATTACCTCCAAGTAAAATTGTTGATAAATGATAATATTTATGATTATGAGTGGATAAATATGTGCTACAAACATGCTATATGGATTCTAGTATAATGTCATTTTTACATTTTGAATGTTATATTATAAATAGGATGATATTTGTAAGATAGCATTTATGAGTCTGGTTTGCAATAATAGTAAAACATATAAATATTGTCTTCAGTCTTCTATAGCCATTCTTACCTACATTATTTTGTAAATAAAAAAAAAGTTATGGATTAATACAAAAAACATTAGAAAACTTACCACATAAGCAAATCCATCCGAGACCTCGACAATGCATGGTGCCACATCCATCTGTCTGTTTGGTTTGTCATTTTTACTGGCAGGAACTCTCTCAATAGTAGACGAATCAAACAGTAACTTCCTTCCTCTCCAATCACACTCTTTGAACAGAAGCAGTCGCACTTGCTCTGGGGTTATCTGGTAGGATCTGTAGCAGACAATAGGATCTTAGACACCTATTTTAAACATTTAAAACAGTTAATCATTAGTACAAATGTACAGTGACAGTATATACCTATTATATCATACAAGTTATGAGACATTGACAATACATAAAACAATTAATCTGTAATAAATAACTTATGGAATGATAATTAAAGCTTGTCAATAAATAATTGGGGTTAAAGGATGCTAAAGGCTATATTAGACTTTATAAGTTTACTGATTTGATGTTATAAGAAAATAGCAGCCACATATTTTACTATAAAGAATATATAATGCATTTTCATTGATATGCATTTGTTTATTTAATCTAAAAAGTAGTTTATACTTTGCTTTATTTAGTTCATCTATAATAAGTTTCTTGACACACTATCTACCCCTTGAGGGAGTTAGGCATGATTTTTATATATGTAAAGTAAAAATTTTCATTATATCTCTAGTGTCTAGGTATTGGCTAATCATTTCTTTATCTTACATGTTTGTTTTTTCTTCTAACATGTAAAGTAAACAATTGCTCTTTTATGTAATTTTATTGACTAAATAATGTTGAGAAAACTTTTTCTTATTTTGCACGCATACATCAATCGGAAGTAAGTACTACATTGCAGCAAATTATGTTTCATTAATTAATTTTGTAATTTCAAATTATGTTTATATCCAAGTTATATCCATCTAATGATAGGTAGGAAGGAAGTACAACAAAGTACTGATATTATAGAATTAAATTATAATAACAACCTTCGGTAATAAGCCAAAATTACTCTTCAAAATCACATGCTGAACAAACTGGGTACAATGGCACAATCCCTTAATCGAACACCACAAGTTTATACTGCTTCAAACTAAATCCTACACCAACCTTATTAAGCTAGATAATGAACAATTGGCGAAGGCCCATCTAGACTTTACCAGACTGTCCATAAAGTGCCAATCAGAACAAGTCAATTTACCTAAATTTCATTTTACTTCATAGTCGCTTAGGTTCACACAGCTGTCTATCATAACAGGTACAGCTGACATGCATGCACACACTGTCGAACAAATGCCAGATTTCACTAAATGCACATCGCGGCCGAGACTGAGCGACGGCCGAGAGGAGTGGAATGTGCTGGTATACTAGCCTAGCTCGCGTGTAAATAGTAAGTAAACATTGATTGAGCGCGACGCCCCTCTTTCTGATGACGCGATCGCGCGTACTGTCGCCCGCGACCCGCGCCCTTTCTGCCGCGACTACCAGTCGTCAGTGTCGTCACATGCTCGCCGCACTGCCAGCGTCGCGTACGTCAACACTTCCCAACTCCGCACGGGTCAACTCCCCAACTTATCCGACAGTCCACCAGGAAACCGCCCACGTCAACCTATCGCCTATTACACTGTCTAATTATAGAAAACATGAATGAAAAGCGTTTACTATTGACGTACCTGTTCCGATTTCGTACTTCTTGATTACCATACTCGAGTTTTATCTTAGTGAGGAGTTTACCAAGCAAGGCCATAGCGTCACATAAAGCATTTCACATGTGTGGGGCTGGATCCACCCGCCGACATTGTGGTATCTGATTCAAACATGCTATTAAATGAAATCTAACATTTTTGTATCTTGAAAACACTTTTCTTTCGTGTCCTTTTCGCGTCGCGTAAATAAAACTGACAGATCACGTGCGAAAGTCATATGATTTCGCATAGACATTATTTTTATTTTTACAAAAAAGGTCAAGGACATTTATTATTGCGAAGTTAATAGTGAATATTAAATTCATTATAACGACTTTGTAATTTTTATTAAAGAAACTCATAAAATCTTGCATGGTTTAACCAGTTTTCATTATAAAATATTCAGATTTTGATATTTTTTTTTGTAGATCAATATTTTTTATCATAGACAATCGAACGTTTCGTAGTACGCATTTTTATTTCAGTGACGTTAAAAATGGTGTATCAGATCTGAGTATCAGATGTATTACTTGAGTAAAAAGGAACGCTTATGTCAAAAAGTGATCAAGAAAAATCCGAGAGAGAACGAGAACCCGAGAACCAAAACAAACTGATTACGGGAAAAAGGACTATTTTTATAAACTTACAACGCAAGTTTGTCGAAAATTTGGTGCTTTTCTAGTCAAAGATCCAATATTTAAAAGCAAAATGACCACCACTTCTGAAATGTACCAAAAACTCGAAAAATATTTGCCAAAAGTGTGTTCATCTTTGGAAGAGATTGAGGAGCTGAATATAGCCTGTAAGTCTTTACTACATCGTTATTTAAATGATCTTAAAGCTGTAGTTGCGACAGATATCATTAAAATCCAGGGAATTATCGACTACATGTATGAGCAAGTGAACATAGGTAACTGGAAGGAAGTCAGGTTATTCCTGCGCAAAACTATTACAATTGCATCATATTTGAAGCTAATAGTGCATTTCAAAATTGCTACAGATATAACAGAGAAAATGATAAAAGAGGCTTTCAAGATAATCGATTTTGGTATCATGTTTGGGTGTGAAATAGACACTGAACCAAGACTGTTGCAAAATTGTGCCATAACGCTTAGTCCTCTGCACTCCAGGCCACTGGGTGCTATTAGTGAGAATGTTTCAAACAATAATAATGACACAGTGAACACTGTCAATGTAAATGTGGATAAGAATAACATTATCCCTATTGAAGTTTTGGATTGCCCTAGCATGGAACATTTTTATGCTAACTATATTATGAAGGAGAAGCCAGTGGTACTCTCAAACTGTATTGATCACTGGCCAGCTCTGACCAAGTGGAAGGATCAAAATTACTTTATAAAGCTTGCTGGACTGAGAACTGTGTCAGTTGAACTGGGAAGAGACTATACAGATTCTGATTGGACTCAGAAGCTAATGACCATTGAAGATTTTATAAAGAACCACATTTTCCAAACAAATGGCCCTACAGGCTACTTGGCTCAATATCAGCTATTTGAGCAAATTCCTGAGCTAAAGGAGGACATCATTGAGCCTGATTACTGCTCTTTCTCTGAAACTGATGATCCTGCTGATGTGATGGCCTGGTTTGGGCCTAAAGGCACAGTCTCTCCTTTACATTATGACCCGAAGAAAAACTTGCTAGTACAAGTTGTTGGAGAAAAACAATTGTTTTTATATTCACCCAAAGATTCAGAGTATGTCTACCCTCATGAGCATGAGCTGCTGAACAACACAGCTAGGATTGACCCGAGGAACCCAGATTTAGAAAAGTATCCTAAATACAAAGATGCTAAGGCATACTATTGTGTGCTACGCCCAGGCCAGATGCTGTATATTCCCCCTAAGTGGTGGCATTTCGTAGAGTCACTATCAGTAAGTTTCTCTGTGAGTTTTTGGTGGGAATGAGATGAGGATTCGGCTGGGAAATGTGAAGGAAATGAATCAAGCTACCAACTGATGAACTGGAAATCCAAAAGCCACAGGTATGTAACAAACATTATATTTACAAACACTGTTTTATATTTATTTGATCACTTGTATTCATTGTTTAGAGCTCTTCCAATAAGCATTCTTCTGACCTCAGATGTGCCGGCACCAATTTCATACAGTTTAGCATCTCTTAGTATTCTTCCAGTTGGGTAGTCATTGATGAATCCATTTCCACCTAAAAATAAATCAATTGCATCTCCATTATCAGGCCCTGGTGACAGATTAGGTATAATGTTTTTGGATGATTTTTAGTTCTTTTTTGATAAAGGAAGAAAGCAAAAATACATAAAATCAAACCTGTTCTCGTTTAGGGAGGCAAAGCATCAACAGCCTACTAAAAGAAATAATAAATCTTTACCAATTCTAACAAATATTTTTACCAATTAAACTTTGCCAATTTCACTAAAACCCTTGGCTTCTTCTTCCTACTGGCTTAAACAGTATGCGGAAGAACAACAGCTGTATATGTATTATGAAACACCCAGTCCAACATAAAAAAATAAAAACAATAAGTTAAATAAGGGCTTACCAAGGATCTGTATAGCATCCAAAGCAACTTGTGTGGCTTTCTCGGCGCAGTAAAGTATGACTCCAGCACAGTCCTTGCTGTTGACGTGGCCCTCATCGCAGGCCCTCGCGACGCTATACAGGTAGCTACGACAGGCGCCTAGAGTCGTGTACATGTCCGCCATTTTACCCTAGAATTAAAAACACCAGGGTCTTTACTAGTGCATGTTAAGTGTAGAAAATTGCTCGAACCGTTCACGACTGCGCGCCTATGAATTAAACCAGCTGTACCTACCTAGCTATCTTTTACACGCACCCACTGGGGCTCATCGTTCGTCGACTTGTTTTATTTTATACAGTTAAATAAATAACTCTGATACGGTTTGTGTCACGATCATAACCACTGTCAGATATACCGACAGAGAACGTCGACTATCGTGTTTCCGAAACCACATCAAATTATCTTACTTTTCAATCAACTAAGCGAGCAATCTCACGAAGCGACAATTTTAACTTTGAATCTTTCAAGTCGTCAGAAATTCAGAACACTAGAAATTACGCTAGATACGAGATAGATGTCACCTCAACAGTTACCATTATAAAATTTTGATTAGGACGATTGTTCACCTGCATAAGCTGGAATTCCCCAATATTTTGGCCGAACTGTTTCCTGGTATGAGCGTACTGAAAAGCTGTGTCTATGGCCGCCTGCATCAAACCAACTGGTCCTCCAGCCAGTACTAATCGCTCCAAGTCCAGTCCTGACATCAGAACGTAAACCCCCTTGTTTACTTCTCCTAGAATGTTTGAGGCTGGCACCTGAAAGTAAAATTCGATTTTGATAAGTTGTCTAAAGTGATGAATGTAGCCTAGTCGTCATACTATGTGCAAGTATTATTTGCAATCTCTACTTTATCAATCAATCAATCATTACATTATCATCAAAGCTCATATTCGTCCCACCAAGAAGGACCACAAGCCTACCCTGCTGCCTTTGAAGTTTGGTGCAACATTTTATGGTTTCCATCTCTGGATTTTCCCCATACCTATAGGTGTTCAAACATTTTACCAATTATGAATATTTTATTGACGTTCTAAATACTGTCCGGTATTTTTATTACACACCTTGCAGTCTTCAAACACCAGTTCCCCTGTGTTGGAACCTCTCATTCCAAGTTTGTCCAGTTTCTGCGCTGTCGAGAAGCCAGGATAGTCTTTCTCGATAAGGAACGCAGTGATACCGTGCTGCGGTTTGCTGGTCAGATCTGTCTTTGCGTATACCTGTTGAAAAAGCAATCGCAAAGTAGTTATAAGTGCCTACCACTTTTATAGATTCAGACATTCCGATTTAATTTTAGATTCAGGACCATTCGTGGAAAGAAAATGTCGTTTCATTAGCTTTATTTATCGACATTACAAAATTAATCATTTCTAATCGACGTTTCTGACTGAGAAGCTTCACACCACCATAATCTCTCTAAAAATAACGAAGTATAGTCCTCTTACTACTAAAACATCAGCATCAGGCCCATTAGTGATCCAGAACTTGTTGCCATTCAGCACGTAGTAGTCACCCTTCTTTTCCGCTCGAGTCTTCATTGAGACCACGTCACTTCCCGCGCCCGGCTCCGACATGGCCAATGCGCCGATGTACTCTCCTGAACATAACTGGAATTATAAAATGATTCCTCGTCATACTTTGTTTACGATTTTATTATTTCCTGAAATAATTTCCAGGTGAAAGTTGTTCACCTTCGTTGACTGAGCAACCCCTATCAGTTTCTGGTAGGCTGTCCTTACCCGGTATAAACTTATAGGAAGAGCTCTCGTATAAAAAGGTAGGTAAGATTTAGATCCTACCTACTGCATATTTAAAAGTTTTCTCTGTAGAGCTTAGCTTAAGGCTTGGAATTTAGTTCGAAATTAAACTACTTATTTTACTAGAAAGAACCCTGGTTTATATGGTTTTTGTTATAAACCGCGATATGATTTCGATAGCAGATTAATTAAAAACTAAGAATCGTTTCATACCTTTGGTAAATATTTGCTTTTCTGCTCTTCGTTACCGTTCCTGTTAATCTGATTCACACATAAGTTTGAATGAGCTCCATACGACAAAGCGATAGAACCGCAAGCCCTGAAAAAAGTAAAAAAAGTATCAGTTTTACTGCTGGATAACTCTTTCATGCATTACAAAGAAATACACAAACAAAAAAAACAACTTGCAACATAATAAATAGCTAGCTATAATTTTAGGAAATTCGTATATATACCTGGAAAGCTCCTCCATAATAACGACGTGATCAGAATATTTTCCTCCTGTGCCTCCATAGTCTGGATTTGCTGTTATACCTTTAAAGAGAAGAACATTGACCTTAGAAAACAGAAACATTCATTGCATTTATTTTCTCTCTAAAAGATTACTTTAGATAGATTGGATTTTTTTGATCTTCTGTCCTATGTAGTGTGGGTTGTGGGCTCCGAACTCGATCAACTCTTGTTTCAGAGGGGTTTTTTTCGCCTGAGGTGGTTTGTGTAACGAAAAAATCGACCGGTCCTGAAAATTTAACGTGCCCTCCGTAGTACGGAATCATTTTAATGTATCATTAGGTAAGGTCAGACAATCAAGGCGATTCTGTGTTGTTCTGCCAAAGTAAATGTTTTATTTTGCATAAATTAGTAATAAATTTGATAAAAGGTATTAACTTTGTCAGTTCTCCGTGGGAATCGAACCCACGACGGTTATTCATGTTTACCTAATAGTCCCAGTTCTCCTAGTTTCTTCCAGAATGATCTTAGTTCAGTGAAGTTGTTTTGTTTGTCAATTTCTGCAGCTTTCGGCGCTAGCTCCTTTTGTGCGAAGTCGAAAACTGTTTTCCTAAGCTGAAAATTAACAAAGGCGATTTTTCTTAAAATATGGATTTTTCTATCATATTATACTAAGTTTTTACCTGTTTATCTGTACTTGTACATAGATAATGCACATATGAAGCGTTTATTTACAAAGATACAAAAAATGTAATAAACAAAAAATGTGATAAGAACAATGTCAAATAACTCATACGTTTAAATTATCATTATCAGTTACATCATACGTAAGTAGAATAGAACTTGTTAAAATTATAGATGCCGTATAATGAAACGCTTGCGCTGAGGCCAAGCAACTACAAACTGTTTTTAACATTCATTACTTTCATCAAAGTTGTTAAGTTCAAGGTGTCTATCATTCATAACTTTAAATTGTCATCAAGAGACTCTAATTTCATTCAAATAATCTTCGTAATTATTGACGCTATGTGTTATCTTTTAAATGTATTCTTGCTTTATTAATTTAGGTATCAGTTTAAAACTAAGCCAGGTAGAAAAGACAAGACACTTGTGCAACTATAGTTTACCTGTTGCTGTTCATCAGTCAATCCAAACACATGTTCATCTATTGGATAATGAGACATGCATCTCGATCCGGTTTTTCTTGTCAATAACCGCCTCACGCAAACCAGTCGAGTAGCCATGACGTCGTTCTGTTATCACGCACCGAAACGTACTAACTCAAAAACAACTTTAAACATGTAAGCAATGCGATTAAATTATCATAATAAATGCTCGTTTTGATAATAAGCTGTATAACCGAGTAGTAAGGGCGATAGTCGTCGTCATGTTTTTAATAGTGATAGCGGCGTACAAATAATGTTATCGATTGAGATTTTCGCTTTCGGGTTGTGTAGATATAATTTCATCATTTAGTAAAATACAAGCTTATGTTTATATTTTGCATAAGCTTTTATTTCTATTTTATTCCTATCTTTCTTTTTCTGGACTGCGAGCGATAAAAACATGCAAAATACTCTTTTTTCTCTCTAGCATTTATACCGGGTGTAAGGTCAACGTCCCGCAAACTGATAGGGGTTGCTCAGTCAACGATACTGAACAACTATCACCAGGTTTTTTTTTTTCAGGAAATGAAAAAAAAAATTGCTTTTCCATACAAATTGTCTGATCGAGGTGGTCATTTTGTATGAAAAAGCAATTTTTTTTTTTGCATTTCCTGAAAAAAAAACCTGGTGGTAGTTTTTCAGTTTCGTTGACTGAGCAACTCCTATAAGTTTGCGGGACGCTGTCCCTTACACCCGGTATAATTGTATTTATTGTACAGCATTTCAGTTTGGATTTCCTCTAACTCTCTTAATTAATGTAATTTTTATATAGAATCATAGACAAAATAGAATTAATTATTTCAGGTGAGGTAGTAATAAATTAAAAACAAGTAAGTGAGTGATAGATAATTATTTTATTTGTATAATAAATCTAATAGCTTCAGAAGCACCAATTTAATTTACATACAACAGTTATAATTATACCTCTTAAAAGTTAACAATATGTCCATCCCATATACAATAAAATCATACATAATACAACTAGAAAATAAACATTATATAGGTACATTTAATTGACAATAATAGTTTTATTAACATACACAAAGCAAAATGCAATAATACACAATATAAAAAAAAAACATATTCAATGATATGCCTTATTTATTCAAAAATCCAACAGGAATGTAATTGTCATAAAACTATAATATACAGGATGTTTACGTATTTACGTTGATAAAATCAATTCATTATATTGCACATAACCTCAAAGACTATTAAGTACAAAAGAAAAAATACCATCACAGTGTTGTAAAATAAAGTCAAGTAACATTTTAAATTGGTCATACCATAAAATTCATCCTAAACATTATGTAATGATTAAAAGATATGATCTTTGTGACAGTTCTATATAAATTAAGTCTAGATGTTTTATGTGTAGGATAATTAAAATAATTAAAATAATCTCTCGGTATAAGTCAATTATTATCTCCATGATTTTGTATAGCACATATAGCATTATTAACAACCATTTCGTTGCAAGTTTCCAAATAATAGAATCAACAAAAGACTGATAGTTTAGTTGGTGTCCATCTTAGCTTTCAACGACTGGTAATAATCAGCCAGCACCTTCCACGCGGTCGGCGCCATGAATCCTTTCGGGGGCTCCTTGCCAGACCTCGCGAAACCTGACAGACAAATTATATTATATGTGAATACACATTTATGAAAAATATTTCACCAGCTTTAATATTATTATCTTTCATGCTGGGAGTGATAAATATGGATTATTCCAGCTGATTAGAAAATAAATACCCTCAGTATTGGTCATACAAAAGACCTTTTTTACTAGGCTACTGAGTATTGAGGCTCTGTCTACCCCGTAAAGAATAAAGACGTGACGTATCTAAAGTGCGGAGTAGGACAAACCAGCCCATGTATCCTTCTAAAGGACATTCCGCCACATCTGACAAGGTTTGAGGGTTGTTTAAGATAGATCTGTATATTGCTGTAATCCCTAAATCCATCACCTCAATTACAATATGCTGAAACCCTCGAATCTATTAGCTGGTTTTTATATCATGCCCAGGAGGAGATGCAGCTGTCACATTTTAAGTTTTTCTATCGCTCCCAATCCAGTTACTTTAGTTAAATTGTCGTTATTTGTTTGCAGGTCTAGGGCTAGTGCTAGTGCCATACCTCTCATCCTGGTGCCGGAGATGAAGTCGAAGTCCTCCTTGCGCGTGGGGTCGAAGAAGGCCATCTTACCCACCGACGTGTCGTACGCGGCCACTCGGAATGGGATTATCTGTAACCGTATTTATTCACAATAAATGTTGTAGACGAATTATTGGTGTTATTATTTCCTACTCAATAAATTCTAAATTTCAGTAAACTTTCAAAACTGCGTAGTTGTTCAGTTAAATTGTGAAGCCTTTCAGTAATTTGCGTAGCCTGTCAGTAAAACCGCGTAACTGCTCAGTAAAACTAGATGTTCAGTAAAACTGAGTAGGTGTTCAGTGAAACTAAGTAGCCGTTCAAAACTGAGTAGCCGTTCAGTGAAACTGAGTAGCTGTTCAGTGAAACTGAGAAGCTATTCAGTGAAACTGAGTAGCTGTTCAGTGAAACTGAGTAGCTGTTCAGTGAAACTGAGTAGCTGTTCAGTAAAACGGGTATCTGTTCAGTAAACCTGTGAAACTGTTCGTTAACCCGTGTATCTGTTCAGTAAACCTGCGTAGCTGTTTAGTATAACTGTTACACTACCTCTAGCTCATTGAGCCCGGGCGCGCTCTTGAGCACCATAGCGCCGTGCCTCGGGTCGTAGAGGTCGCCGCTGCCCGAGGGGTGCGGCAGGCCGGCCGGGTCGCGCCCCACTATGTAGTGGTTCGCTCCGGCGTTCATACGGCATTTCGCGTGCCATTGCACCTGAAAGATGACAAGCTAAACGCTCAAAACAAACATACAATCGACTTCAAACGCCCTACCACCGACGACGACGGCACTCGTCGTTCAGAGGGCCGCGGGGCGTACCGCGGAGCATAGAGCGGCAGCGTCCATCTAATATCAAACAAAACGCGCGAGATTACGCTTGTGTATGAACGCTCTCATATAGGTATTTCCATATGTTTGATTTGTTCGCGCTGCGCCCCGCGTCTCCCTGGACGAGGTCTTATGTTTTTTTTAAAACCAGTGAACCGATTTTGATAAAGCTAGCATACAAAGAGCGAAAATCACACTGCATAGGACCATTCAGTATGCTTTTTCGATTAATTACCCCTTTTTTTGAAGTTTTGTGAACATAGTAAGTAATTCAATTTCTGTAAATTGAAAGTCTACAACACAATAAGACATACGCAACAACATTAGATTTTTATCTTCATATCCACCTCCAGTAAAAGCTAGGATAAATGTAGAAAAGATAAGTATTACGATTAAAAATGGTTCTACCTCGGTAGGTCCAGCGTACATCATGGGTGACGGGAATATGGCCAGGATGGTGGCGTTGGGGTCCAAGACACCTTCGTTGAGCACAGCCTTGTGCTGGTTCATTCTCACTTCTAGTGGCACATCGTCGTCCTTTGTCCAACCACCTATTGTATGTAAATACATTCTGTTTGTTATTATAGCATTATTAATGAGTTTAATTCAATTTGAAAAAAAAAAAGTTTGACAAAAAAGGCTTATGGTACAGTCGTACAAGGATCTTTTGGCGCGTGGGTGACATTGACAGCACAGATTACCTAGTATACATAACCTAACGGACATGTATACTAGGTAATCTGTGCTGTCAATGTCACCCACGCGCCAAAAGATCCTTGTACTACTGTAACACTGAGTTTTAAACTTTCGCGGTTCTTTTCATTATATCTGAGACTTTCACGTGTGTTGAAATATCGTGAACTCAAAAACAATTAATTCGTGTTAAGGAACCTGAAAATGTCTCATAGTTAGGCTTATGGTGATTAATATATTAGTTTGACTGCTATGTGTTGTAGTCTTAGGTAGAGCTTCCCATTACGCCGCCTGTAGGCAATGGTACGATCACTCTAGTGCAAGGCCGGACTAAATCGTAGTTTAGAGTGCTATGATCCGTCGTCGTCATGACGAGGATAGCGATGTAATGACTGTACCCTCACGTCGCAGAATGTTTCTTTCTCATAATGTCCTTTTTCGCATAATGTCCTTTTCGCATAATGTCCTCTTTCGCAAAATGTCCCGCCTTTGATAGATTAAGATTTTTAATAGTAGGCCTACTAAAAAGTCTTAAAAAAATTCAAAGGGACATTTTTCGAAAGGAACATCTTGCGAAAAGGGACATTTTGCGATAGGAACATCTTGCGAAAAGGGACATTTTGCGGAAGTTATCGACTGTGCGCATGCACTCGCTACGTAGCAGACTAGGGGATATGAGAACATACCGAGTGGATGCAATAGCAGCACAGGTTTCTTGTACCCTCGCGCGGACAGTTGCCGGTATGTGTCCTGCATGAGGAGCGCGTGCCCATTGTGGATCGGGTTGCGCAACTGCAACAGAAAAGGACGTGTGGTGGGTAATGGGTATTATGCCATGCAGTGGTCCTGTGTTTTTGCGGCTGTTTAACGTACTTTTGTGCCTGTTTTGTAAACTTTTGTGGCTGATTAGTGGTATTTTACCGACCTTTTGAAGACTTTTGTTGCTGTTTAGGACTTTTTTGGCTGTTTAGAGGACTTTTCTGACTGATTAGTAGACTTTTGTAGCTGTCTAGTGTACTTTTAGACCAATTGATGTATAGTAGTTACCTGAAAGGCGAACACAGCATCAGCATTGAGTTCCCGGAACTTCTGTCTCAGTTCGTTTGGCGTGAAGCGGTAGGAGTCCAGCCCGTCGTCCCAGCGGATACGCTCGAACACTTCCAAGTTACCACCCACCAGCCAATCACCGGATTCTTCGATCATCTGGGGAATATAACAAAAACTTTATGAGAACGTACTTTGTTTTACATACTTACTATCACGCCTGTATCCCTAATGGGGTAGGTAGAGCGTCAACGACCCAAACAATGCTCGTTCCGCTACGTCTGACAAGTTTTGAGGGTTGTTTAAGATAAATCTGTATATTTCTGTAGTGACAGGTTGTCAGCTCATCGCCTAAATAACAATATACTGAAACCCTCGAATCCCTTAACTGGTTTTAACAGCATGCCCGTGAGGAGATGCAACTGGCACATTCTATGTTTTTCTATCGCTTCCAGTCCAGCATGGAAGTTTGGACATATTTCTGATAATTTTTGCACTACAGTGCTATTTTATTTCAGATAATATATGAATTAAAGCTATAATAAATTCGCCTCGGGCAGGATTTAAACCTGCGACCTTCGGTATGCCATTCCATCGCTCTACCAACTGAACGACCGTTTGATAAAACCCTCTCCAAAACTTTTGAGTAAGTCCGGTCGTATAGATCTAATACGCTATTATTTCTAGCAATAGCAGTAGGTACCTTGATGTAAGGATGTCTGGTGTCGTAAATTCCGAACTGTCGCGAACATCTTTCTATCTTACGGTGCGGGTAGAACTCTGGTGCTCTCAGAACAGCCACAGCTTTGTCTGTAAAATTGAGATAAATGTCATAAATGCGACTATACTTTCTGCCCGGCTACTTCATTACGTCCTCTACAAAGACCAACTGAGTTAGGAGTTCTATCAAAATAGAAATGCTAGTTCGATACGTCCCCTATGGATGGAGACCAACTGAATTAAGAGGCAGACTTGGTCAAGCGGGCAGAGTTGGTCAAGCACGGACAGCTGGCAAACCAATTTACGCTAACATGCCAGAAAAAGCCAGAAACCCCGAGGGACGGGGGGGCGCAGCCTACGAAACCCTAAAAAACGACTGATAAAATCATTAGAAGTCGGTTGACTCACCATTATACACAAGTGCCAATGCGGTGGCGCCGGCCGCCCGTTCCTTGAACTCAGTGGATACGGGCAACACCACAGGGACGGATTGGTTGATCACCGAGCCGTTGGGTAGAGACAAGCAGTTTGAGTGCAGAGCCTAACAAAGCAAGGTAGCTTAAAATCGGAGAACATACTTACAGGCGCGTTTTCACCGCGAGCATTTGTCCGTGAGCGACATGAGCGCGCATAGATTATCTATAGATGCTTATTTAGAGCCTATGCGCGCGCGCAGATTTCTCGCGAACGAATGCTCTTGGTGAGGACGCACCTTATAACGAATATTGCAGTTGAAATGCAGGTTTATATGAAAGTTGGGGTTAAAAAAAAATTGCAAACCATTTCTTATTTATAGTACCACCAGGATATAATGAATTTGGGTGTGGGCGCTTTATGTTGGGGGAACTGCCAAAAATATGGCGTTGGATTGGCAGCCAAGCCATAGACCAATCCAATATCCACTGATAATATGTATAAAGTAGTCTCTTCAGTGGACCTATCCTTATTTCGCCACTTTCGTTTTTAGTGTGTAGGTACTATTATCGAGTTACATTAGTTTGTTAACATTCCAATTGAGTCTATTTTTTTTATGTATTTTGCAGTCTTTTATTGTTTTATCATCACTTAGAATTAAGATAAATAGGTATCAAACATTTCCACTTCAATACCTGTCTGCTTGATCTTAATAGGCCTGATTGTGCATATTCTAATCTAAGCCTACGTCAATATTGTAGGATATTATTATTATTGCTGGCTGATTGATACGGTAACATGACGAGGTACAATTTGCATAGTAATCCCGCATGTAATATCATGTAATTGTTTGTACTGCTGCCAAGGATTATCGCTGTACTGGATATTTATCATTTACTAGAGTTTACGTGAATATCGTATGTTGCTGGGGTGATAAGTATAATATTAGTAAACTGTTCGTTACGGTTTAAGGTAAAAACTACTGCACCTAGACATTAATTCAGTACTGATCAACAATATGCAAATAAACTGGTTTTGGTTATGCAGCGAATGTTTTGCAGCAATGCACCAATTTATGCAATTTATTTCTTGTTTAGCGTTAAGGTCGATAAGATAACTAATACGATACTTACTTGTAAATATTCATGTTCCCGCATGAAACCTTTCAACGGATAGGCCCAGCCTTCTGAAAGTACCTGCCAACATTAAAACGGAATTAAGAATGCTTTTATCAATTTAATTTAAGTTATTTAATTAATACTTCTTTTTTAAAAGTCTGATCTGATGTATTTCTACAGCACAGAGGCGAAGGGTCGGATGGTGACACCCAACATTTGGTTTTGACAAAATAATTGTTTTTTTTTTCGGTTACCCTATTTAAAAATAAAAAGTATAATAAATAGTATGACCGAAATATTACAAAAAATCATTTAAATAAATTAAGAAGAGTCGAGCGTCGGATGTAAACATCCGATCTTTCGCCTCTGGGCTGTAGATTTTAATTCGAACTCATAAATTTTTCAGTAGGTAATGTTACTTACAAACGATGGTATTCAAGATAAGGACGTACCTGCACCCACTGCAAGTCGAGTTTGGTGAGAGGGATCTGAGGCAAGTGAGTCGCCTCCTCAATCGCACTGGTGAGTCTGTTCCCGGTGATAAACAACTCCTCCACGCCGAAGGTAGGGCTGTCGTAACGAGGAATTATGTCCTGCAAATAAACGTAATATTTAACATATTGCATGCGCAAAGTTAAAAGAAGTCAATAATAAAAACCGGTATATGTTTTATCTACTATCATAGAGTAATGTTCGAATTATAAACGTCAAAACGAATTTGTATTGACGTACTTTACAAACAGTATGCTGAAAAAATTAAAAAGTTTACTTTTCGTTGCACCTTCTCCATACAAATTCTAACAAAGATGCAACGAAAAGTAAAATGTTCATAGTTATGGAAGTAAGGGAAGGAACAAATGCGCAATCGATATCAACTTAATGCACAATCGATACCAAAAACCATGTATCCAGTTATAAATTAAAACTAAACAGCCCACGTAAGGCCCACAGCGCATGCGCGACACATGTCAAAGAGGCCAATGGCGCCACTTGATTATTGTGTGTATGAATAGAAATAATTAATTTCGTAGGAAATTATTTGAAATTATTTATTTTGACCCTGAAAATATGTGATAGTACCAAAAGAAGATATTTAATACTTATTATAAATGAGTGTGTGTGTGTGTGTGTGTGACGGAAATGTATTGCACATTTATATACCAACAAAGTTTAGGAAAACATTGGGATAGTTCGCTTTCGGAAAACCTGTAAGTAAATTCATTTTCAATGTATTCAAGTAGATAAAATAGTGTATGAAGCTGCACATAATTAGGTATTACAATGCTCGTTACTATTTTGAAATTCGCTGCGCTCATTTCAAAAAACACACTCGCATTGTAAAACCCTTCGTTATGTAGGAGCTTCATAAACTACTATTAAATAACATGTGAAGATGGAAATCTTAATTTCAAGTTCCAATATTACTTAATAATTTAAATAAAATAGAAACTAAATAAAAACAGGACTGAATGTTAAAAAGCCACAGGATGAATCACAGTCATTAATATTACGGAGGTCCTTATATTTTAATATATAAAAGGACTTGAGAAGCCTGAAGGACTTTAAAAGGAGTATCAAATCACGTTGTCTACACTGACGGAGAATAGAAGAGAGTTTCCAAAGGTGGTAGCCGATGGCTGTTAGCATTTCAACACAAGAAAAAGAAGCCTAATAGGAAACCAACGGCTCTTGTCCTAAATGGCCATAAAAAATTGTTTTTTTTTCAAGAACTTACTTGTGATTCCAGCAGCCGAACCACCTCCATGGTGGACTCTTCAATGGAGCGCCCCACAGTGTGCACCACAAGCTCCGGCGACCCTGGACGCTCATACTCTTGACTGATACCAGTGAAACCCTGGAATACATACATATAATCACGCCCTTATTTACGGGGCCGGCAGAGCGTCAACAACCTAGCGAGGTTACGTCCGACATTTATTATTAAATAACACCAATTTTTATATTTAAAAGCTGGTCCAAATAAATCTTTAATGAGATAAACTGTCTCGTGTTAATTTCGAATAATTGCAATTGGCTACTTTCCAACTAGTCAAATCAGCAACTTTTTATGAAATGTCAAAAACGCTTTTTTGTATGAAAATAGTGAGTTATGACGTCACATTTTGGTAAATATTGACTACTCAAATCAATTTCTTTTATACTTGTAACTCGATTATTAAAATCTAAATGTGCATTTATTTTTTAAATGATGAATGAAATCCACAATATTTTGAGCCATCAGTTTTAAATATAAACGTTTTGAATTTTTTTAAGCTACCCAGTCAAGTACCCAATTTTGTGCGTTGTTATACGACTTACCTTGATTTGTCCTTCCCTAGCCTTCTTATATAGGCCTTTAGTATCCCTCTGCTCGCATACTTCCAGCGGAGTGTCGATGAACACCTCGAAGAACGGCAGGTCAGAGTCTGTGTGGATGCGACGAGCTACTTCTCGATCCTGGTGACAAATTAATCAGCATCAGAACAAGTTTAAAATTATAATGCGGTTCTTCTTCTTCTTGTCGTGTGGGTTTCAAGACTATCAACTCCATGGACCCTGGTGTCAGAGTTTTTAAACCGCTTAATAGCACAACTAATTAAATTAGACCTCCGGCTAAAAATCCAGTGTATCTGACAATGGAGTGAGCTCATAGGTAATCCCGTGGTAATCCCATACACCATAGCAAGCTGCTTTGTGCCGGACCATAGTGGTAGGGTGGTTAAAGCAAAACGCTTTTTTTTGTCACAAGGTAGCTGACCCTGTAGATGATGATGAAGCTGTTAAACCTCCTGATGGAAAATGGTCACCGACAGCCAATAAAAGAAGCCATACGGTTGTACAGCTAGATTAGAAGATTTACTTTATTGTCTATTAATAATGATAATTTTATTTTAGTACGGCTCCTCCTAACTTACTTAGTCAGTTCACGATAAGAATACGGAAACATGTCATCTTCTGTTCTGATTAATATTCAACTACTAGGTAGTAGGTACTACTACTACCGGCTTTTGACCTTATAATCACGTATTCTTCATTTTGATAGATATATGATGGAAGCTAGTAAGAAGACTTGTGCTTGTGACGAATTCATTGATAAAAACAGGTCATATAAATTACATACCTACTTGAGGTTATCTCTTTTTATATTTTGATTATAATTTGTTATATACGGGGTGTAAGGGACAGCGTCCCGCAAACTTATAGGGGTTGCTCAGTCAACGATACTGAACAACTACCACCAGGTTTTTTTTTCAGGAAATGAAAAAAAAAATTTGCTTTTTCATACAAAATGACCACATCGATCAGACAATTTGTATGGAAAAGCAAATTTTTTTTTTCATTTCCTGAAAAAAAATCCTGGTGATATGTGTTCAGTATCGTTGACTGAGAAACCCCTATAAGTTTGCGGGACGCTGTCCCTTACACCCGGTATTATAGCTCAATCTTTATAACTTATTTCTTATTTTAATTTTAACCGAAATAAGTATATTTTTTAGGGAGATTAATTTAATATATTTTTCCTAACTGTTTGTTTACCTATCTATTTTTTAACTCTTAAATAACCTTGGTTTATAATAAGTAGTAAATTCATGTACTGTGTCAAACTATATCAACAAGTAGTAATTTCCGATTGGCTAATTAATTAGGCAAAATAATACATAATCGAATCATTAAATGAAATCGAAAGGGCTTATCGATAACTGCCATGATTACAATTATATCATAGTAAGTAAGTACCTACTTACTTATCTAAGTAGTTAATATTTTTATAGTAAACAACCCGTGTATGCACTTTGTTATATCATTAAAAATAAGGTATTGAACTCCTGGTTTCGGTATGTGAATCTTGCTTTTAAGACGACAAGGTAAGGGACACATTTTAACATTACAACAACGATATCATTAAAATAAATAAAAATCAACACATTTGAAATGGAAAACTAAGGAGTTTCGACGTGTTATGTATTAAAGGTTTGTTTATAAAAATCGCTCTTATTTGGTTGAGTCTGTCAGTGGTAAGTATATGATGATGATGCGATGATTATTATAATCAAGCTGTCTGCGAAGGCCGCCTGGGCTTATACTTTATTCCTATAGCAAAATATCCTCACCTCAGCAAAGGGAGAGACGAAACTGCACAAGCACACCACACCGCTGTCGGCGAAGAGTTTAGCCACCTCAGCGACTCTTCTGATGTTCTCCTCCCTGTCTTCTTTAGTGAAGCCCAGGTTCTTGTTCAGTCCTGTCCTGATGTTGTCGCCATCGAGGCCGTATGCTGGGATACCTGAAGCAAGGATTCAAATGTTTAAAATTTATACAGAGAATTTTTATTCAGAGACTCTATGATTGTAACAAACATTTCAAATAAGTACCCATATATATTATGTATATTAATTTAACATGTCTGTTTTTTTAAGAATTTTGCTAGAAATCGAACGATGATAATCTGATATTTATCGAATCCACAATAAAGAAAAACTCAATATTATTATATCACTTTAAAGTTAAACACCTAAAATCGTAATTTATTATCAGTTTTTAACACCTTATTTGCAAGGTAACGATACTATAAATAAAATAAATTATTATGTGTAGATTATTTGGAACAGGGTTATCACCATGATATAATTATATTTATAATCATCAAATTTTTATCACCTCGATATTTTGGAGCGATTGCACTCTTCATGGTCATGAAAAAACTCATAATAACAATATAAGTAAACCTGCCCATGTACCTACAACGTAGGTGCAATACAAATCAATCAGCTTCACAATACATTTGTTTATTCATGCCTCCTAGTCGGATTAAATTATTGCGGTTATGTTATTATTATTCGTTTTCTACGTTTAGTACAAGAGGGTCTACGAGTCACTTCAAACATCTGATAAGCTTGGCGAAGAAAAATCCTGGCTCTACTGAGTGACTGAGTTCTGTGAACCAAACAAACATTCCTAGCCACTCGTTTCTGGTTTTTGACTCACAGTTCATTCTCACCTCTGGAAACCAGATAGGCTTCAAGCGCAAACGCAATGCTGGTTTTGCCGGCTCCTCTAAGTCCTTTTGAACCAAACTGTGCTGCCTCGGAACGCTCTGCTGTGCTGCCGAGTGCTCGACTTCTCTTAGCTCTTTAGACCTGGTGTTTGGTAACAGATACTGCCTTTGAGTCCGGTATATTCTTACCTCTGGAAACCAGATAAGCTTCAAGCGCGAACGCAATTCTAGTCTTTCCAGCTCCACTTAATCCTGTGAGCCAAACTGTGCTGCCTCGGACCGCTCTACTGCCGAGTAGTTGACTCCTCTTCGCTTTGAACACCTGGCGTATCTTCGATACGGATAAGCAATAGATATTTTCCTTTGACTCCTACACTCCTAGTACATGTTTACCTCTGGATACCAGATAGGCTTCAAGCGCGAACGCAATACTGGTCTTGCCGGCTCCACTGAGTCCTGTGAACCATACTGTGCTGCCTCTGAACGCTCTGCTGCCGAGTGCTCGACTCCTCTTCGCTCTTGAGACCTGGTGCTTCTGTTCTACTACATTTGTAGCTACTTGCGCGCACTGTGGAAGATGAAAAAGATCGGGTTAGCATAATAAAATTGCGTATCCATTACGAAAGTAGGATTTTAGAGCAATGAGGCTTAAGCTTTCATTGAGGTCGGTCGGTTAAGAAACAATAATTGGGGCAGTGATACTTGCTCCGGGTCATACTTGGTGCAAAGACTGTTCCTAGCCATTCAATGTGGGAACGCAGCGAGCCTCATGGACATTATTGGGCTTCGTTGGCTAAAATCTTTTAATATTATTAAATTCTTATTTTGAATATAATTATATCAGGAAGTATGCTAATGGTCTCTTGCTAATTGTGCACGATCAGAGTAAATTGCAATCAAATTATTTCCGTATTACCGGTATGTACAGTAGGCCGCAAAATTGCATACCTAGGGCCACCGCAAACGATTGAGGTTTTTACAAAAGTGTGTAATTATTTTAATATAATTGTCTCAGAATATTGTAGTACTAGTTAAGACACATCCGAATCTTTAATAAATATCTCAATAGCTACATAGATTTCCAAGAAAACTTCAATCGTTTGAGGTGGTACTAGGTATGCACTTCTGCAGCCTACTGTACATACCGGTAATACGGAAATAATTTGATTGCAATTTACTCTGATCGTGCACAATTAGCAAGAGACCATTAGCATACTTCCTGATATAATTATATTCAAAATAAGAATTTAATAATATTAAAAGATTTTAGCCAACGAAGCCCAATAATGTCCATGAGGCTCGCTGCGTTCCCACATTGAATGGCTAGGAACAGTCTTTGCACCAAGTATGACCCGGAGCAAGTATCACTGCCCCCAATTATTGTTTCTTAACCGACGACCTCAATGAAAGCTTAAGCCTCATTGCTCTAAAATCCTACTTTCGTAATGGATACGCAATTTTATTATGCTAACCCGATCTTTTTCATCTTCCACAGTGCGCGCAAGTAGCTACAAATGTAGTAGAACAGAAGCACCAGGTCTCAAGAGCGAAGAGGAGTCGAGCACTCGGCAGCAGAGCGTTCAGAGGCAGCACAGTATGGTTCACAGGACTCAGTGGGAGCCGGCAAGACCAGTATTGCGTTCGCGCTTGAAAGCCTATCTGGGTATCCAGAGGTAAACATGTACTAGGAGTGTAGGAGTCAAAGGAAATATCTATTGCTTATCCGTATCGAAGATACGCCAGGTGTTCAAAGCGAAGAGGAGTCAACTACTCGGCAGTAGAGCGGTCCGAGGCAGCACAGTTTGGCTCACAGGATTAAGTGGAGCTGGAAAGACTAGAATTGCGTTCGCGCTTGAAGCTTATCTGGTTTCCAGAGGTAAGAATATACCGGACTCAAAGGCAGTATCTGTTACCAAACACCAGGTCTAAAGAGCTAAGAGAAGTCGAGCACTCGGCAGCACAGCAGAGCGTTCCGAGGCAGCACAGTTTGGTTCAAAGGACTTAGAGGAGCCGGCAAAACCAGCATTGCGTTTGCGCTTGAAGCCTATCTGGTTTCCAGAGGTGAGAATGAACTGTGAGTCAAAAACCAGAAACGAGTGGCTAGGAATGTTTGTTTGGTTCACAGAACTCAGTCACTCAGTAGAGCCAGGATTTTTCTTCGCCAAGCTTATCAGATGTTTGAAGTGACTCGTAGACCCTCTTGTACTAAACGTAGAAAACGAATAATAATAACATAACCGCAATAATTTAATCCGACTAGGAGGCATGAATAAACAAATGTATTGTGAAGCTGATTGATTTGTATTGCACCTACGTTGTAGGTACATGGGCAGGTTTACTTATATTGTTATTATGAGTTTTTTCATGACCATGAAGAGTGCAATCGCTCCAAAATATCGAGGTGATAAAAATTTGATGATTATAAAATATAATTATATCATGGTGATAACCCTGTTCCAAATAATCTACACATAATAATTTATTTTATTTATAGTATCGTTACCTTTGCAAATAAGGTGTTAAAAACTGATAATAAATTACGATTTTAGGTGTTTAACTTTAAAGTGATATAATAATATTGAGTTTTTCTTTATTGTGGATTCGATAAATATCAGATTCATCATCGTTCGATTTCTAGCAAAATTCTTAAAAAAACAGACATGTTAAATTAATATACATAATATATATGGGTACTTATTTGAAATGTTTGTTACAATCATAGAGTCTCTGAATAAAAATTCTCTGTATAAATTTTAAACATTTGAATCCTTGCTTCAGGTATCCCAGCATACGGCCTCGATGGCGACAACATCAGGACAGGACTGAACAAGAACCTGGGCTTCACTAAAGAAGACAGGGAGGAGAACATCAGAAGAGTCGCTGAGGTGGCTAAACTCTTCGCCGACAGCGGTGTGGTGTGCTTGTGCAGTTTCGTCTCTCCCTTTGCTGAGGTGAGGATATTTTGCTATAGGAATAAAGTATAAGCCCAGGCGGCCTTCGCAGACAGCTTGATTATAATAATCATCGCATCATCATCATATACTTACCACTGACAGACTCAACCAAATAAGAGCGATTTTTATAAACAAACCTTTAATACATAACACGTCGAAACTCCTTAGTTTTCCATTTCAAATGTGTTGATTTTTATTTATTTTAATGATATCGTTGTTGTAATGTTAAAATGTGTCCCTTACCTTGTCGTCTTAAAAGCAAGATTCACATACCGAAACCAGGAGTTCAATACCTTATTTTTAATGATATAACAAGAGTGCATACACGGGTTGTTTACTATAAAAATATTAACTACTTAGATAAGTAAGTAGGTACTTACTTACTATGATATAATATGAAAAGAAAGATAAAACAAATTCGCCTCGGACAGGGATTTGAACCTGCGACCTTCGGAAAGCCGTTCCAACGTCCTGCCAACCGAGCTACCGAGGAGTTAGTAACTAGCGAATTTATCATAGTCTTTCTTATGTTGTTAGTATATCTTGCCTATTTGTATGGTTATCTTATCATGTCACGCTCTTAGATTTGTACAAAACTTAAACATTTAAATCATAATAATGATAGGTATATTTTTTATTGTAGGTACTCCGTTTTGATGTTAAGTATCTGGATATAGTAACACATGTTTACAATTTATAATATTGGTATAGGAATGTGTAAACCTGTAGTCGTTTCGTCATTTTTACAAGTTAAGGAATAATTCTTTTCAAATTAATAGTGCAGGAAAGTTACTATTTCTATGAGTAATCTCAATATAATAAGCTCAGGCGAACTCACAGTGTGCGATGACAGTAAAACTCAAAAATCTTTACAAAGTTAGTAATTAAATAAATCACTGTAGCTCTATTATGAACATACATAAAGAATAGTTAGTTACAATTTTAAATTCATAATGTTTGCTACTACGCTAAGGTAATCAATACCAAATAAGGTAATTTTGCAATGCCATGTTGTAGTTGCATCATAATTATGGAATTATGCGGGATACCAATATAAATGTAGAGAATCGTACTCATATTAATATTTAATTCGTGCAACTAAATGTCTAATAATGTGGGAGCCTCCTTCCTGGCTGGCATGCCGTTGAATGTGCCCGAAGTTTCGTTGCGGGGGGGGCTTTGTTAAAAATCCGGTCCTGTTTTATTCTCAATCAAATCAGGGTGTCCTAAAGAAAGGAGTAACCTAGTGGTTTAAAAACTCTGACACCTAGAGTTCATCGGGTCTTTTGTCGACCCCGAAAAACCCACTAAAGAATGTAGTTTAGATTATAATGTAGTATAGTATGTTATTCTGTATTATATGTTAGTTTAGATTATGTGTAGTAATCTATGGCCTAAGTTTTATTAAATAATTCAAGACAATCTCTATTTACACAGTTGCACTTTTCGTTTGTAATTTGAGATGAGCTAAAAAAAATTATGCCGCGAACGGATGCGTCTCATTTGTCCTTCCGTGTTGTTTCCAACTAAGTGGTCTGATTGTATAGAATGGGATCTAATGTGAATGCTGGTACTGCATTCCACTATTTTTATTTTGTAGGTACCTAAATCAATTCTATCAAATAGGTAATAAAATGAATAATGATTATTACTGTAATAAAAAGAATAATGATTTTCAAATATTTTCCATTAAAAAAATACTTTGAATGGTTACGGCCTTTTTTCTCTAGTATTCTCTAATTTCTTATCATTGGATATATCAAATCATCCTACGACAGATACATTATACAAATAAAGAAATTGTTACAGAAAACTTGTTTTAAAAACCCGTTTTATTCAGTAGGTTTTATCTTCAATATTCGAACAGAAAAGATAGCATTTTTATAACAACACGTTAGTTTAGTACCTACCTAATTATTTTTAATCAAGCGTTATTAACTAATTGGCATAGAATTCGCAGAAAGAGTAGAAATATATATTTCTTTAACAATTATAACTATTCCGCAAAATAATTACTATCTAGTTAACAATTATTACGTAGAGTAAGAGTTTTAGAATAACTTCTAACTTCTATTTTCTATTATATTTCACTAATTGCTACAACAGGGTGGGCAGTATTTTGCAGTAAAAAAAAATTACCAACTAGTATGGAAAGTGAAAAAACACCTGTAGTACTTAGTAGAATTATAATATTATTATTTTAAATTACTGAAGTATTTGAACATACTCTATTTTTTTAAATGTTATACTTTCCGTTCTAATCAGTCGTCTGTTCATCACGATTATACATAAATTGGTTAATATTGCTATTACCTACGTCGCGTATTCAATTTAGAAAAGTTTAGTGTTTATGTATTCAATTTAGAAATCTTTGGAAACTGCTTCAATTTAAAAAAATAGAGTATGTTCAAATACTTCAGTAATTTAAAATAATAATATTATAATTCTACTAAGTACTACAGGTGTTTTTTCACTTTCCATACTAGTTGGTAATTTTTTTTTACTGCAAAATACTGCCCACCCTGTTGTAGCAATTAGTGAAATATAATAGAAAATAGAAGTTAGAAGTTATTCTAAAACTCTTACTCTACGTAATAATTGTTAACTAGATAGTAATTATTTTGCGGAATAGTTATAATTGTTAAAGAAATATATATTTCTACTCTTTCTGCGAATTCTATGCCAATTAGTTAATAACGCTTGATTAAAAATAATTAGGTAGGTACTAAACTAACGTGTTGTTATAAAAATGCTATCTTTTCTGTTCGAATATTGAAGATAAAACCTACTGAATAAAACGGGTTTTTTAAAACAAGTTTCTGTAACAATTTCTTTATTTGTATAATGTATCTGTCGTAGGATGATTTGATATATCCAATGATAAGAAATTAGAGAATACTAGAGAAAAAAGGCCGTAACCATTCAAAGTATTTTTTTAATGGAAAATATTTGAAAATCATTATTCTTTTTATTACAGTAATAATCATTATTCATTTTATTACCTATTTGATAGAATTGATTTAGGTACCTACAAAATAAAAATAGTGGAATGCAGTACCAGCATTCACATTAGATCCATTCTATACAATCAGACCACTTAGTTGGAAACAACACGGAAGGACAAATGAGACGCATCCGTTCGCGGCATAATTTTTTTTTATTTAGCTCATCTCAAATTACAAACGAAAAGTGCAACTGTGTAAATAGAGATTGTCTTGAATTATTTAATAAAACTTAGGCCATAGATTACTACACATAATCTAAACTAACATATAATACAGAATAACATACTATACTACATTATAATCTAAACTACATTCTTTAGTGGGTTTTTCGGGTCGACAAAAGACCCGATGAACTCTAGTGTCAGAGTTTTTAAACCACTAGGTTACTCCTTTCTTTAGGACACCCCTGATTTGATTGAGAATAAAACAGGACCGGATTTTTAACAAAGCCCCCCCGCAACGAAACTTCGGGCACATTCAACGGCATGCCAGCCAGGGAAGAGGCTCCCACATTATTAGACATTTAGTTGCACGAATTAAATATTAATATGAGTACGATTCTCTACATTTATATTGGTATCCCGCATAATTCCATAATTATGATGCAACTACAACATGGCATTGCAAAATTACCTTATTTGGTATTGATTACCTTAGCGTAGTAGCAAACATTATGAATTTAAATTGTAACTAACTATTCTTTATGTATGTTCATAATAGAGCTACAGTGATTTATTTAATTACTAACTTTGTAAAGATTTTTGAGTTTTACTGTCATCGCACACTGTGAGTTCGCCTGAGCTTATTATATTGAGATTACTCATAGAAATAGTAACTTTCCTGCACTATTAATTTGAAAAGAATTATTCCTTAACTTGTAAAAATGACGAAACGACTACAGGTTTACACATTCCTATACCAATATTATAAATTGTAAACATGTGTTACTATATCCAGATACTTAACATCAAAACGGAGTACCTACAATAAAAAATATACCTATCATTATTATGATTTAAATGTTTAAGTTTTGTACAAATCTAAGAGCGTGACATGATAAGATAACCATACAAATAGGCAAGATATACTAACAACATAAGAAAGACTATGATAAATTCGCTAGTTACTAACTCCTCGGTAGCTCGGTTGGCAGGACGTTGGAACGGCTTTCCGAAGGTCGCAGGTTCAAATCCTGTCCGAGGCGAATTTGTTTTATCTTTCTTTTCATATTATATCATAGTAAGTAAGTACCTACTTACTTATCTAAGTAGTTAATATTTTTATAGTAAACAACCCGTGTATGCACTTTGTTATATCATTAAAAATAAGGTATTGAACTCCTGGTTTCGGTATGTGAATCTTGCTTTTAAGACGACAAGGTAAGGGACACATTTTAACATTACAGACAACGATATCATTAAAATAAATAAAAATCAACACATTTGAAATGGAAAACTAAGGAGTTTCGACGTGTTATGTATTAAAGGTTTGTTTATAAAAATCGCTCTTATTTGGTTGAGTCTGTCAGTGGTAAGTATATGATGATGATGCGATGATTATTATAATCAAGCTGTCTGCGAAGGCCGCCTGGGCTTATACTTTATTCCTATAGCAAAATATCCTCACCTCAGCAAAGGGAGAGACGAAACTGCACAAGCACACCACACCGCTGTCGGCGAAGAGTTTAGCCACCTCAGCGACTCTTCTGATGTTCTCCTCCCTGTCTTCTTTAGTGAAGCCCAGGTTCTTGTTCAGTCCTGTCCTGATGTTGTCGCCATCGAGGCCGTATGCTGGGATACCTGAAGCAAGGATTCAAATGTTTAAAATTTATACAGAGAATTTTTATTCAGAGACTCTATGATTGTAACAAACATTTCAAATAAGTACCCATATATATTATGTATATTAATTTAACATGTCCTGTTTTTTTAAGAATTTTGCTAGAAATCGAACGATGATAATCTGATATTTATCGAATCCACAATAAAGAAAAACTCAATATTATTATATCACTTTAAAGTTAAACACCTAAAATCGTAATTTATTATCAGTTTTTAACACCTTATTTGCAAGGTAACGATACTATAAATAAAATAAATTATTATGTGTAGATTATTTGGAACAGGGTTATCACCATGATATAATTATATTTATAATCATCAAATTTTTATCACCTCGATATTTTGGAGCGATTGCACTCTTCATGGTCATGAAAAAACTCATAATAACAATATAAGTAAACCTGCCCATGTACCTACAACGTAGGTGCAATACAAATCAATCAGCTTCACAATACATTTGTTTATTCATGCCTCCTAGTCGGATTAAAATTATTGCGGTTATGTTATTATTATTCGTTTTCTACGTTTAGTACAAGAGGGTCTACGAGTCACTTCAAACATCTGATAAGCTTGGCGAAGAAAAATCCTGGCTCTACTGAGTGACTGAGTTCTGTGAACCAAACAAACATTCCTAGCCACTCGTTTCTGGTTTTTGACTCACAGTTCATTCTCACCTCTGGAAACCAGATAGGCTTCAAGCGCAAACGCAATGCTGGTTTTGCCGGCTCCTCTAAGTCCTTTGAACCAAACTGTGCTGCCTCGGAACGCTCTGCTGTGCTGCCGAGTGCTCGACTTCTCTTAGCTCTTTAGACCTGGTGTTTGGTAACAGATACTGCCTTTGAGTCCGGTATATTCTTACCTCTGGAAACCAGATAAGCTTCAAGCGCGAACGCAATTCTAGTCTTTCCAGCTCCACTTAATCCTGTGAGCCAAACTGTGCTGCCTCGGACCGCTCTACTGCCGAGTAGTTGACTCCTCTTCGCTTTGAACACCTGGCGTATCTTCGATACGGATAAGCAATAGATATTTCCTTTGACTCCTACACTCCTAGTACATGTTTACCTCTGGATACCAGATAGGCTTCAAGCGCGAACGCAATACTGGTCTTGCCGGCTCCACTGAGTCCTGTGAACCATACTGTGC